>JAACNH010002623.1:0-37159 GCA_019447015.1 Hymenochirus boettgeri
ATACCAGACTTACACACTGCCTGGCCCTATATATTTATATCTATATACCAGACTCACACACCGCCTGGCCCTATATATCTATATATCATTATTATACATACACCCTCCCCTATAGGGAATAATATAGAGATAGAGACAGTATATCTATATATCAGACTTACACACTGCCTGGCCCTATATATTTATATCTATATATCATTATTACACATACACCCTCCCCTATAGGGAATAATATAGAGATAGAGACAGTATATCTATATACCAGACTCACACACTGCCTGGCCCTATATATTTATATCTATATATCATTATTACACATACACCCTCCCCCTATAGGGAATAATATAGAGATAGAGACAGTATATCTATATACCAGACTCACACACTGCCTGGTTCTATATATTAGGAACTGATTGACGCTGAATATAAGGACGTTTTAGATTGGATATTCTAAAAGAAATAGGGGGGAGACCAACAAAAAAAAAATATACAGTGGTGTGTTGGGAAGATTATAGTGTCAGATATGGTCAATTTAAAAAACCCCGATGGGTCGGCATAGATTGCCCGTTTAATTTAGCAGGACAGCTACGATGGTTGTCTAGGGAGTTGGGCAGAATAGGGCTTCTGTAGGACCAAGCAGTAGAAACAGTTGACTTGGATTTGAGAGTAACCAAATCAGTTTTGCCGCTATTTCTTATTGGTTGAGTGCAAAAATCTGGGGCTATACTCATCTTTATTCCCATTATGGGGTGAATTTTATTTTATATGGTATGTGCTCTGTATTTTCCTTTGGATCCCAATGACTTATGGTTCTGGTTGGCATGAGTAATAGGTCAGTGCCGCCCGTTTTCCACAACCCCTAAAAAACCTGTATTTAGTTTTTAATTTCATTGGGATTCCAATGTTTCAATACAGACCCAACCCATAACACCATAAGAGGGTAACCATTAGGATGCTGGGTAGTAAAGTCATTTATATCTCCGTTAACATTAAAACCATAAAAATATTTGAACCAGTGGTGCCAGAACCTCCCCAACCACCTTTCTTAAAGGAAAGGAAAACTGGATGATTAGTGTTGGCCTAATCAACGCCCTGCAATACCACAACAGGTCACCATGAACATTGGTCCAGTGAACATCCCCAGACCTAACCACACCTATTCGTGGGATAGACATGGGTACCGTCTCGACCAGCAAATAGCAGCTTTCTACCCGAACCATGATCCCGCAACCCATTTCAAACAAAACTGTGGTGTAACCAAACTCTGACCTTCGTCAGGTAACCTGCAGATCCGACCAAGCAAAGGGACCTTAGGCTGAGGACATAACCCCTCAAATTAGGGGGGTTGGATTTTTTTTTTTTTTATCTAAAGGAGGCCAAGCCCAGTTCCTTAACCAATTGCTGCTAGTGCGCCCCTCACAACCAAACATTACCACATTCCTGTGTGATATGACACAGTAAATATAAGGTGGATAATTACGGTGTCTCACATCCTATTATGTGTGTGTGGTATATAAATACAGTTATATATTCCTGTGTATTTAGAATGCATTAAACCCCTTTTGGCTCAGCTAATATGCGCTTAGTAAATCAATTACATCTGCCTGCACAAAGCGGGGTTGCCAACCTTGCTGTTTGGTTGGCCAGATGACGATTGGTGGAGGGGGACAAGGTGAAGGTTTTCAAACTGCGGCAACAAAAGTGCGGATCCACCATGGTGACTGTTCCAAAGTTCACAATGTTGGTTAAGTTTAGTGTTTATCCCCAGTCTCTGTGGGGGCCCATTGCCCCAGTATCAGATTGTGCCTCTTCATCCACACTTGCAAGTCGGGGGTCCTGGATCCAAGCCCCAAGACGTTCCCCAACACGTGCAGCGGGCATCACGGATCTTTGGCAAGTCAATCGAAGGGTGCAGGGCTTTTGTCCCGAATAAGAGCTGTCTACGGCACGCAAAAAAAAAGCACGTTTTAAATCGGTTAGATTTTATTTTTGTTTTTAATAATTAATAAAACACACGGCTCTTGCGGCAGTGCGTCTCTCAAACACCACCGTGTACGGCGCCGCCAGGGCCAGAGCCAATAAGTGGGAACGCTACAATTGCAAAAATTGGTGGTATTGGGATTTTTGGAAAGTAAAAACAACTTTTCTCTGGTTAAATCTGACGTTATCCAAGGCTGGTACACCTGGGGTAGCAAACTGGGTTAGGAAAGGTAGCATGCACCAGAAACACCCTCACACCAGAGATGTTTCAACTGCTTTGCCTACATATGTTTGGAAAGTGAATTCCCATCCTGCCTTGTTGGAGAATGCAGCCAAGGCATGATGGGGAGTTGCAGTTTCCAAACATTCTGGAGGCTGCCGGTTCACCTCGCTGGCCTTCCACCCAAAGAGGATTGCCTCCACCCCCCCCGGGAGACTTGCAGGTTGGATCACCATCAACCAAAATGGGTGGCGCTCCCGTGGCCCCATGGCTAGGCTACACCTGATTGCACCTACATTAGGCATGACACCAAAGGGGTGGGTGGTGGGCTAAAAATGCAACCGCCTCGTGACCGAAGTAGGGGGTGGAGCTATAATGCACTGGGCTTACAACTTGCCCCCCATGGGAGGAGCTATAATGCACCTGGATTAACATGCACCATGGGAGGAGCTATAATGTGCAAACCCCTGGATTACAGCACCATGGTAGGAGCTTTATAATGCACTTGGAATACATGCAACCCATGTTTTAGGAGCTATTAATATGCACTGGATACATGACACATGGGAGGAGCGTACTGCACCGGGATACATTGCACCCCCATGGGAGGAGCTTTAATGCACCTGATTACTTTGCCACCGCACGGAGGGGGGAGGGAGGGAAGCTATAATGCACCTGGATAATGCACCCAGGGAGCGAGCTAGAATGCATTGGATTACATGCTCCCAAGGGTGGGAGCTAGAAACACCACCTGGATTTACATGCTCCCATGGGTGGAGCTATAACCACAACCTGGATTACATGCCAAACCATGGGAGGAGCTATAACGCCCCACCTGGATTACATCACCATGGGGTGGGAGCTATAAACGCAACCTGGGGGAATTACAAGTTAACCCAAGGGTGGGAACATATATGCACCAGGGATTACATGCACACTGGGTGGGCTATTAATGCACCTGGATTGCATTACCCATGAGTGGAGCTATTAATGCACCGGATTTTGCCCATGTGGGTTGGGAAGTTAATACACTGGGTTATTTTGAACCACAACAAAAAAAAAACGATCCTGTGAAAAATTTGAGAATTCTGTTATATTATAAACGGCGATAAGCAGGATTGGGCCTGTGTGGTTATTTATAAAGCTGTAACTCCTACTCTGATTGACAGTAACAGTTAATGCGTAGATACTGTTACAACCTGATTCTAAACACTTAAAGTGCAACTGTGGTCTCCAAAAGTGAGGGTTTTCCTTAAAATGTCCCTGAGATCATTGGGTTTGGACCTAACAAAAGGAAGTTTCTGTGAGCTAAAAAAGTTCTTTTTGTTTTGTTTTTTTGTGTAACTAAGTCCCTTGCCTAAAGATTTTGATCTCAAAGACATAGAAAAAGAAAGGGCATTTTAATTCATTTGATGGTTGTATGGTGTGTGTTGAAAGTTGGAAAAAATAAGCATTTTTTGTGCTGTGTTACGGACTGTGTGTGCAGAGGACTGGTGTGTGCAGTAAGCAGAGGAATCTTTCTTTGCTTACAGTTAAAGGCGGTTTTGCACTTGGGCTTCTATGGAGTGGTGGTTGGGGCCAATCAGTAAAAAAGGATTTCACAATTGTTGGAACATGTGGTTGGGACCTAAAAAACAAAAGGAAGTTGCCTGTGCTGAAACAAAAGGAATGGTATAAAGTTCTTTGCTCTAAAGGACCGTGATCTCAAGGACATGATAGAAAAAGAAGGACATTGAAACAAAAAGGGGCATTTAAACAATGTTTGTGCGTACTGTTGTGGCGGTTGTTGTTTTGTATTAGAAGGGACAGTTTTGTCGGGTTTACCAGCAATGTGCAAGTCTTGCCAATGTTATAGGAACCCTGGACGCAGGGGGACTTCCAGGGGTACCTATGGGTGGAACGGTGTTGAGTGGCTTGCCGTTGGAAGATGAGGGGGGAAGCTAAGGGGGCAGCTTGACAGCATGAACGGCAAGGAGTAGCACAAACTGTGGGGGGAAAGGCAAAGGGGCATGCTGGGGCCCGTATAGAGGATGGGGGTGAAGTGGACAGGGAAGGTTGAGGGGAGAGGGTAGGTTGTGTAGGGCACTAAGTGGGGGACGCGGGGACAGAAGGGTAGGTGGCTTCTTCCAAGATTTTTTGCCTTTCCCAACAGATTGCCCACCCTTAGCGTGATGATATGAAGTAAGTGGGGGAGGACAAGCTTTGGATGGAAGTAGCACGTATGGAGGGGCTTGTCCCTTGAATCCACCAGGGGGACTGCCATCTCTGAACAAGGGGGAGGAGGGGGGGACTCCATTATTAGGAAGGGTAGATAGGGTAATCTGCCACCAAGGACATACATGCCAAACTGTGTGTTGGGCATGCCTGGTTGCTAGGTTCAGCATGTGGTGGATTGGATTGTGGAGGACAGGATTATGGGTGGGGCCGGGTTGTGACCCCGGGCGGGTCTTGGTTTCACATTGGTGCCATGACAAAAACTTAGAGAAGAGGGTAAGGTAGGTCCTTCTTAAACATGATTCGAGAGAGAGAGTAGGGGCCAAGTTACAAGCCAAGGGGACCTCCAGAGTAGTGTTTTTAAAGAAATAATAACGCAGCCACGTCATGTTGAAAGCCCGGGAGACAGCGGGAAGCTTAGGAGAAGAATGGAGTGGCTAAGAGGGTGGTTGGTAAGGAAGAAGGGTTTGGGTTCATAGAGAAAAAACTGGGCAGGGACTTTGCTAGAGGCTCGAGGCTCTTTGTAGGGATGGGTTGACCTGCACTGATGGCGGTTGCAGCTGTTTTAGGGGAGAAGATGGCTAGAGGTTGGTTTAAAAAACTAGGTTGGGGGCGAGAGGGTGGTTAGCCAGTCTCAACGGGATACGATAGCCCCAGGAGGAAGGAAAGCAGGGATGTAAGATAGGCCAGTTGGTGTGGTGGAAAAGGCGGGTGGGGGTGCTAGCAAATAGGGGATGAGGGAGGGATGTGTATCCAAAGTGTACGAAAAATTACAGGATCATAATCTAAAATGAAATGGTTTGGCAAAGTGGAGAAGCCTGACTGGACCAAAAAATGGGTGATTGAGTTGAATGGGAATTATGGCATGAAGAAAAAGTCTTGATGTAATAGGTATAGCAGAAACGGGTTGAACAGTTTCTCAACGGACTGGGCTTCAATTTAAGGAAGGATATGGGCCTTGTTAGGAGGACAGCAGAGAAAAAAAGGAACAGGGGGCGGAGTATGGTTTAGGTTTAAAAAAAAGAATTGAAGCCACATTTAAGAAGAGATAAACTGGTGTTGATATGGAATGATAAAGTGGAGGCCAATATGGGTTTGGAAATTAGGCAACAGGAAAAGGGGCGTGGTAATTTTCAATTGTTTGTTTCGTCTGCTATAAAAGCCGCCAAATGTAGCAGAGAAGGAAGGTGAGTCAACTTCATATGCAGTTGGCAAGGGGCTGCAGGTTGACGGAGTGTGTTTGCTCGTAGGGGGGGACTTTAATTTACATGACCACATTGATTGGTTTTGTAGGTGTGCTCATTATGGGGGACTTTTAATTACCTGACAGTTGATTGGTTTTTGTTTGTAGTGGAACTGCCATCACAGAAAAGGGCGAATGAGTTCCTGAAAATTTGTGCAGGAAATTTCTCCGCACAGGTGGTTGGAGGGGGGTTCCTACTAGAAAAGGGAGCTCTTTTGATCCTGGTGGTAAAATATTAACATTCGTGGAAGCGATTATAGATATAAAGGTAACTAGAGCTTAGGGAGCATAGTGACCATGAAATAAGTGGCGTTTGGGACTTGTTATTGAAAGGAGGAAAAGTGAGCCTGGGTAACAAAGGGGGAATCTTTTAATTTCGGGGAAGGGGAGAAGACAAATTTCCAGGTTAAAAGGGCAGCTCTTCAGAATGTTAAACTGGATAATGGATTACTCGGAAAAAGTTATGAAACAGAAAGTGGACTGTGTTCAAGGGGGATTTTAAAGCCCGTTCAAATCTAAAATTTATACCCTTGGGAAAATAAAATGTAAAAAAATAAAATATGTGCCCATGTGGCTGAAATTCTGATTGTAAAGGGGCAAACATGGAAAGAAAAAAAAAGGCATTTAAAACCGTAAAGTCAGGAACAACAGAAAGGGCTTAGGGGGTTATTAAAAAACTTGAAACAAGGAGTGTAAGGAAAGGGCAATCAAAACAAGCTAAATCAATGAAGTTTAGATAGCTAACAAAGCATCACTTAGCTACACATTTTTTTTTAATAGATAATCGTACGAAGATAGGAAAGAGAATGTGGCACCATTAATTAATGGGGATAAGTAGGTACAGGAGGATTGCGGATAAAAGCAAATGTCTTGAAATTTGTTTTCCCTCTGTATTTACACTGTAGAAGACTCAAGTACAGATATTCATGAGTATAGTAGCCAATTAATGGTTAATAAAAGATTCAAGGCACTTCGGTTAAACCAAGGATTATGGTTTTACAACGAAATAAGGGTTATATTAATAAATTCCTCCTGGTCCGGATAAAAAATACTCCTTGGGTTACTTAGGGAAGTTCAGTTTTCTCTAGGCCATTGTTTCTTATTTTTGCTGATTCTCTCATGGTCCGGGGTGTTGTGCCTCTGGAGTGGAAAAGGTGATGTTATTCCAATATTTACAAAATGTAGTAGTCAGAGCGGGGTATTTACAGACCTGTAAGTTTTAACTTCAGTGTTGGGGAAGGCTACTGGAAAAAGTTTAATAGGGGAACAGTCTGGAGTAGGTTTCAAGGGACTTGACATTTATAAAATAGTAAACCAGCATGGAATTTAGGAGGAAAGGAGAATCGCATCTTGTCAAACTAAACTTTGATTGGCTTTTTATTAGAAGTAGTAAGTAGAAAGTTAGACTCTGGGGCATTAGCCAGTAGATGTAGTTTACTGGAGTTGCAAAGGCTTTGTACAGTCCCCATCGGCGACTAATGAATAAGATAAGGTCTGTTGGTCTGGGGATCACATTTGTTACATGGATACAAATTGGTGAATGAATAGGATGCAGAGAGTGTTAATGGAGATGCATTCATTATGGATAAAGTGCTAAGGGGGCCCAGGGGTTCTGTTTGGGGTCGTTCTATTTAATCTATTTATTAATGATTGGAAGTGGGTATTATCAGCAAAGTTTCTGTGTTTGCTGACGACACAAAACTTTGTGACCATTTTAAAAAACTAAAACTGGTCACCATTGGCTGCTAAGTGGCAGATGAGATTCATTGTTGCTAAAGTAGGTGATGTATTTTGACTTAAAAATCATTGTTGCTGACTTACACTATAAAATGGCTCTGTGTAAGTGAAGCCCGGTGGAAAGGATCGAGTTTTGGTTGATAACAAAATTAAAGGTAGCAAGCAGGAAGGCAGGCAACAGCCAAGGCCACATGTATTGTTTGTATTAAAGCTAGGTATGGATCAAAGGGAGGAAAATGTGTTCTCCCTCTTCAAAAGCAGTGGTAAGACCTCATTGGAATAGCAGTGCCAATTTTGGAATCCTGTGTACAAAATGGAAATCTTGGAAATGAAGGGTCAGAGATAGGAAACTAAATTAATAAGGGATTGGGGGAGCGTGAATATGAAGAGGAGATGGATAAGTAGTTACATATTAATGTCAGAGGGACACGTGGACATCCCCTTAAGACTTGAATAAAAAAGGGTTTAGGCTTAAGTTGGGAAAGGGTAGGGGTTTTTCACTGTGAGAACGGTAAAACCTATGGAACGTCTTACAGTGGACGTTTGTATGGCAGGTTCATTGGTCAGTTTAATAAAAAGCTGGATGAGTTTCTACAAACAAGGAATGTTTACAAGTTACGGGATTATAACATAAGTAGAGTTGGGAAAGGGTTTGTACAGTGAGAATGTAAAGCTATTTGGAATGTTTCAAGTTGGACGTTGTTAATGCAGGTTCATTGGGTCAGTTTAATAAAAGTGGATGGTTTTACAAACAAGAATGTACAAGTTACTGGTATTGATACATAAAGTAGAGTGGAGAAAGGGTTTGTCACTGTGAGAACGTATTAATAGTAAAGCTATGGAACTGTTTCCATTGTGATGGTTATGCAGGTCATTGGTCAGTTTATAAAAAGTGGATGAGTTTCTACAAACAAGAGGAATGTTACAAGTTACTGGTATTGATATATAAAGTAGAGTTTGGGAAGGTTTGTCACACTGTGAGAACGGTTAAAGCTATGGACAACTGCTTCCAGTGGAGTGTTATGGCAGGTTCATTCGGTCAGTTATAAAAGCTGGTGAGTTTTACAAACAAGGAATGTACAAGTTGACTGGAGTGATACTAAGTAGAGTTGGGAAAGGGAAATGCCGATTGGCCCACTTGGAGGTCGGAAGGAATGTTTTTCCCTTGCTAAATTGGGTGGGTTTTTTTGCCTTCCTCGGGATCAAACAGTTAGGAAGGGAAATGCGGGTGTGCTAGATGGGTTGGACGGGATGGACCGTATATCGGTATTTCAACTTGCAAAAAGACCCATACTATACTATCTATAATATTATATATGGCTGGCAGCGCCTGTGATAAAAAAATATTGTGATCAATGTTCTGCTTCCAGTAGGTGAGTTAACACCTGACCTCTGCCCACCCATCCACCCAGGGGGAGAGCAATGCTCAGTAAGACTTAATGCGGAGAAATCAGAAAGTTACCTGGGGGGAAAAAATTGACAGTGAAAGAAGGGGAGGCCTATTATGTGGGCAAGAGGCTGGTAACATGATACAAGTGGTACTGGCTGAAAAACAGGAAGTGTTAAGCAGGAAGTTAATATTACTGAACCTTTCCAGCAATAACTTATCAACAAGTTTTATCTTAGGATGTGATTTTAGATTTTATTTCGAAGGTTTTAAGGCTTTTTAATCATTCTTACTAGTTGGAAGAATTGGAGGACCACAGTATCCTTTACTTCACACCGGTATTTCATGGTGCTACCACTCTCCCAAGTCCCATGTTAAAGTTTGGCACCATGGCTTGAAACCTCAAAACTTATTCTAACCTTGGGGATTATTGCTCGTAACATCACCGCAAAATAGGTAAGTGCTGATTTAGCATGGGAAATATTAGGTGGTGACTATTGGTACAGTTACGAATCTGTGCATTACTTACACCGTACGAAATTGGTAATTCCACATGTATACATAACCTACTGTATTGGTACATTCCAAAATATGTCATACAAAACTGTTACGTTATACGGAGTCTCTATCTAATTACATGGTAGGAGATCTCCATTCTCGATATATCTCTCTATATACAACTTATGTCTACCTTGGGGTTATATCTGTTACATCACCGCCAAATAGGTAAGTGCTGATTTGATAGACTGGGAAATATTGGTGGCGACTGATGGGTACATTCCGAAATATGTCATACTTACCCCGTACTGAATTGGTAAATTCCAAATGTATACATACACCATATGAAATTGGTACATCAAATGTTATATATGGTGTATTCAAGTAGATCAATGGGACTTGAAATGTAGGTCTTGAAGACGTTTCGCTAGTCATCCGACTGGCTTTTCAATCAGAATGATTGTGACAAGAATCTGTGGCAATTATGTACCCTGGCCACAGATTCTTGTACAAGTCATTTCTGAATGAGAAAGCCAGTACGGATGACTAGGAAACGCTTCAAGAACTACATTTCAAGTCCAGTTGATCAATTGAATACAACAGAAGATACCATGACCTGGATGAATGAGACTTCACACCAAATTTTACATACACCGTACGAATTGGTACCTTCCAAATGTGATACATACACCGTACGGTATTGGGACATTCCAAATATGTCATACACATCACTGTCATGCTATCAGGGGTCTCCTATCTATATACATGGTGGATATCTCCATTCCTCGATATATCTCTCTAATACAAATTATTCTAACCTTTGGGGTTTATCTGTTAATCACCGCAAAATAGGTAAGTGCTGCTTTTAGATGGGAAATATTGGTGGTGAATATTGTCACATTCAGAATAAGGTACCAATAGTTTAAGTATCCAATGATAAAAGGGTGAGTGTGGGCCCGAAAGGTTGCTCTGGCTGGTTTACTCTTAATGGAGGAATACACTTCACCTATTTGCCACAATTTATGCCTGGGACCCTCTTACATTGGATGTGGCTGTTAGACTATTTTGGGTGAGGAGTTGTAACCCAATCAGGGGAGGAGCAGAAGTTACGGGAAGTTTGGTACGATTCTTTATGTTGGCTAGGTACCGTATCACCGTACTGAATTGGTACAATTCCGAATATGTCATACATACACCGTCCTGAAATTGGTACATCGAATATGCATAAAAAACCTGTGTACTGAATTGGGTACATTCCGAATATGCATACATACCAACATGATTGGTCACTCCGAAGTCATACAGTACACCGTCTGAATGGTACATCCGAATATGTCCACTACCCGTACTGAATTGGTACACTACGAATGTCATACAAAACCATACTGAAATTGGTACATTCCGAATATGTCATTCTACACCGGTACTGAATGGTTACATCCGAATGTCCATTACAGTACACCGGACGATATTGGGAATCCGAATATTGTCATACATACACCGTACTGAATTGGTACAATCGAATTGTCATGCAGACACCGTACTGGACTGATTGCTTTTACATTCCGAATTATGTCAACATACACGTACTGAATTGGTACATTCGAATATGTTTCCATACTACCGTACTGTATTGGTAATTCCGAATATGTATAATTACACCGTACTGAATCTGATCCACTCAGAATATGTCATACATACACCGTACTCATGCGTACCTCCCGAATATGTCATAAATCACCGTACGGAATTGGTTACACTCCGAATATGTTAACATACACCGTACTGAATTGGTTACATTCCGAATATGTCATACATACACCGTACGTATATACAGGGTCACTGTCTATATACAGGTAGGATATCTAAATCTATCTATATACAAGGGATGTATCTATAGCATTACCCAAAGTGCGTAGATTCTATATCTGTATAAAGGGTTCTTCTCCACCTAATTCAGGGTGGGGGGTGTCTAGCTATATACAGGGTTAGTGATTTCTATCCATCATATGTAAGGGTGAGAGGAAATATCTTAATTGTGCAGGGTGAGGTGTGGTCTATCTATATACAGGGTAAGGGTGGTCTATCTATATACAGGGGAAGGGTGTCTATTAATACAGGGTGGGGTGTTCTATCTTATACGGGTAAGGGTGGGTTATCTATATACAGGGAAGGGTGGTTCTATATATATACGGGGTAAGGGTGGTCTATCTTATATACAGGGTAGGGTTGTGGTCTATCTATATACGGTAAAGGGTGGCTTCTATCTATATACAGGGTAAGGGTGTCTATCTTATACAGGGTAAGGTGTGGTTATCTATATACAGGGGTAAGGGGGTCTATCTATTACAGGTAAGGAAGGTTGGTCTATCTTATACAGGGTAAGGGTGGTTCTCGATCTACAGGGTAAGGGTGTGGTCTATATCTATCTACAGGGGTCAGGGTGGTCTATATATATAAAGGGTAAGGGTGTCTCTATATACAGGGTAAGGGTGGTCTAGGGTAAGGGTGGTCGCTCTATATACAGGGCAAGGGTGGTCTATCTATATACAGGGTAAGGGTGGTCTATCTATATACAGGGTAAGGGTGGTCTATCTATATATAGGTAGGGTGGTCTGTGTATATACAGGGTAGGGTGGTCTATCTATATACATGAAGGGTGGTCTATCTATATACAGGGTAAGGGTGGTCTATCTATATACAGGGTAAGGGTGGTCTATCTATATACAGGGTAAGGGTGGTCTAGGGTAAGGGTGGTCTATCTATATACAGGGTAAGGGTGGTCTATCTATATACAGGGTAAGGGTGGTCTATCAATACAGGGGTGAAGGGTGATGGTCTATATATATACAGGGTAAGGGTGGTCTATCTATATACAGGGTAAAGGGGGTCTAGGGGGTAAGGGTGGTCGATCTAATATACAGGGTATGGGTTGTGTCATCTATATACAGGGTAGGGTGGTCTATCTATGTACCGGGTAAGGGTGGTCTAGGGTTATAGGGTGGGCGATCGATATACAGGGTCAGGGTGGTCTATCTAATACAGGTAGGGTGCGTCTATCTATTATAACAGGGGGGTAAGGGTGGTCGATCTATATAAGGGTAAGGGTGGTCTATCTATATACAGGGTAAGGGTGGTCTATCTATATACAGGGTCAGGTGCGTCTCTCTTATACAGGCGTGAGGATGGTCATATATATACAGGGTAGGTAGTAAGGGTGCTGTGGTCTATCATATAAAGGGTTAAGGAGGTGGTCTGTCTATTCTATACAGGGTAACGGGTGTTCTATCTATATACCGGGTAAGGGTGGTCATCTATATACAGGTGTGTTAGGGTACGTTTCTCTATCTAATACAGGGTAAGGGTGGCTTATCTATACTACAGGGGTAAGGGTGGTTTATTTATACAGGGTCAGGGGGGTACTCTCTATATACAGGGTGAGGGTGGGGTGGTCTATCTATATACAGGGTAAGGGTGTTCTATCTATATACAGGGTAAGGGTGTCTATCTATATACAGGGTAAGGGTGGTCTATCTATATACAGGGTAAGGGGGTGGTCTTATCTATATAAGGGTTAAGGTTTCTATAAGGTTGTCTATCTATATACAGGGTAAGGTGTGGTTACGATATACAGTGGTAAGGGTGGTCTTCTATATACAGGGTAAGGGTGGTCTTATCTAAAAGGTGGGAAGGGCTGGTCTTCTATATACAGGGTAAGGGTGGTCTATCTATATACAGGGTAAGGGTGGTCTATATATTACCAGGGTAAGGGTGTCATCTATATACAGGGTAAGGGTGGTCTATCTATATACAGGGTGAGGGTGGTCTATCTAATACAGTTAAGGGTAAGGGTGGTATATCGATCTACCGGGATTAAGGGGTTGGTCTATCTATATAAGGGTAAGGGTGGTTCTTAATCTACAGGGGTAAGGGTGTCTTCTATAACAGGGTGAGATGGTTATCTATATACGGGGGTACGGGTGGTCTATCTATATACACGGGTAAGGGTGGTCTATCTATATACGGGTTAAGGGGGTTCTAGCTATCTACCGGGTAAGGGTGGTAATCTCTATACCGGGTAAAAGTGGTCTATCTATATACAGGTAAGGGTGGTTATCTATATACGGGTAAGGGTGGTCTATCTATATACAGGGTAAGGGTGGTCTATCTATATACAGGGTAAGGGTGGTCTATCTATATACAGGGTAAGGGTGGTCTATCTATATACAGGGTAAGGGTGGTCTATTTATACAGGGTAAGGGTGTGGCCTATCTGGATACGGGTAAGGGTGGTATATATATGCAGGGTAAGGGTGGTCTAGGGTAAGGGTGGTCGATCTATATACAGGGCAAGGGTGGTCTATCTATATACAGGGGAAGGGTGTGGTCATTATACACAGGGTTACGGGTGTCATTATAATACGGGTAAGGGTGTGGTCTATCTATTATAAAGGGGTAAGGGTGGTCTATCTATATACAGGGAGGGTGGTCTATCTATATACAGGGTAAGGGTGGTCTCTATTAATACAGGGTAAGGGTGGTCTATCTATATACAGGGTAAGGGTGGTCTATTTATATACAGGGTAAGGGTATTCTATCTATATTACAGGGTAAGGGTGGTGTATCTATAAAAGGGTAAGGGTGTGGTCTATCTATATACAGGGTAAGGGTGTGGTCTATCTATATACAGGGTGAGGGTGGTCTATCTATATACGGGTAGGGTGGTCTATCTTACACAGGGTAGGGGGTCTATCTATATATACAGGGTCCGGGTGGTCTTATCTCTATAAGGGTCCCCCCCCAGTGTGGTCTATTCTATATACAGGGGGAAGGGTGGTCTCTATCTAATTTCCAGGGTAAGGGTGGTCTAATCTATTACAGGGTAAGGGTGTGGTCTATCATATACCGGGTAAGGGTGGTCATCATATCACAGGGTTAGGGTGGTCTATCTAATACGGGTAAAGGGTTGAGTTTATCTATATATATAGGGTAAGGGTGGGTCTCTATTATATACAGGGTAAGCGGTGGGTCTCATATACAGCGTAAGGCTGGTCTTATCTATCTACAGGGTAAGGGGGGTTATCTATATACAGGGTACGGTGGGTCGTTATATTCTATATACAGGGTAAGGGTGGCTATCTATATACAGGGGGTAAGGGTGGTCTATCTATATACAGGGTAAGGGTGGTCTATCTATATACAGGGTAAGGGTAGTTTATCCTATATATATAGGGTAAGGGTGGTCTCTATCTATAGACAGGGTAAGGGTGGGTCTCTAATTACAGGGTAAGGATGGTTATCTATATACAGGGTAAGGGTGGTCTATCTATATACAGGGTAAGGTGGTCTATCTATATACAGGGTAAGGGTGGTCTATCTACTACAGGGTAGGGGTGGCTATATATATACAGGGTAAGGGTGTGGTCTAATTCCTCTATCAGGGTAAGGTGGTCTATCTAATCACAGGTAAGGGTTGGTCTATCTTAATAACAGGTTAAGGGTGGGCATCTATAGATAACAGGGTCAAGGGGTTATCTAATACAGGTTAAGGGGGGCTATTAATAACGGGAGTAAGGGTGGTCTATCTTATACAGGGTAAAGGGTGGTCTAATATATACAGGGCTAAGGTGTGGTCTATCTATATACAGGGTGGTAAGGGTGGTCTATTATTACAGGGTAAGGGTGTCTAGCTATATTAAGGGGTATAGGGTTGTTCTATTATATACAGGGTAAGGGTGGGTCTATCAGTATATACAGGGTCAGGCGTGGTCTATCTATCTACAGGGTCAGGGTGGTCTTCTATATACAGGGTAAGGGTGGTCTATACTATATACAGGGTAAGGGTGTTCTAGTTATACAGGGTAAGGGGGGTTCTATCTATATTACAGGGTGAAGGGGGTTATCTATATACAGGGGGAAGGGTGTTCTATCTTCTATATACAGGTGGTAAGGGTGTTTATCTATTAAAGGGTAAGGGTGTGGTCTATCTAGATACAGGTAAGGCGTGGGTTATCTATATATACAGGGTAAGGGTGGGTCTACTCTATACAGGGTAGGGTGTTATCTATATACAGGGTAAGGGGGTTATCTATACAGGGGTAAGGGTGGGTCATCTATATATACAGGGAAGGGTGGTCTATCTATAATTAAAGGTAAGGGTGGTCATTCTATTACAGGAATAAGGGTGGTCTATCTATATATACAGGGTAAGGGTGGTCTATCTATATATACAGGGTAAGGGTGGTTAATCTTCTATATACAGGGTAAGGGTGGTTATCTCTTATACAGGGTAAGGAGTGGTCTATCTATATACAGGGAAGGGGTGGTCTATAGATATACAGGGTAAGGGTGGTCTATCTATATATACAGGGTAAGGGTAGTCTATCTATATACAGGGTAAGGGTGGTCTATCTATATACAGGGTAAGGGTGGTCTATCTATATACAGGGTAAGGGTGGTTCTATCTATATTACGGGTAAGGGTGTTCTATCTATAGTTACAGGGTCAGGGTGGTTCATCAGATACAGGGTAAGGGGTGTCTATCTAATACAGGGTTAAGGGTTGTTCTATCTATATACAGGGTAAGGGTGGCTATCATATACAGGGGTCAGGGTGTCTATCTTATACTGGGGAAGGGTGGTCATCTATCTACAGGGTAAGGGGGGTCTATCTATTGTACAGGGGCAGGGTGTGGTCATCTAATACAGGGTAAGGGTGAGTCGATCTATATACAGGGTTAAGGGGTCTATTAGATACAGGGTAAGGGTGGTTTATCTATTATACAGGGTAAGGGTTGGTCTATCTAGATACAGGGTTAGGGTGGTCTATCTAATACAGGGTATTGTGTCTAGCTATTATACAGGGTAATGTGGTCTCATCTATATACAGGGTAAGGGGGTGTCTTATCTATATCAGGGGTAAGGGTGGTCTATCTATATACAGGGTAAGGGTGGTCTATCTATATACAGGGTACGGGGGTCTATCTATATACAGGGTAAGGGTGCGCTATATATATACAGGGGAAGGGTGTCTATCTATATACAGGGTAAGGGTTGGTCTATCTAATAACAGGGTAAGGGTGTGGGCTATCTTATTACAGGGTAAGGGTGGTGTCCTATCATTACAGGTGGTATATTAGGATTGGGGTGGTGACAGGTTCATTGTATCCCATGGTCCGTGTCTGTCTTCCCCATAGGGATTGCACTGTTACAGATTCTCTCCATACACCCAGATCACAGTGTCTCTGTAGGGGTCCCTGTGGCCAGTACCGGTTCCTTGTTGATGGGTCCGTGCGGTGCCCGGTTGATCCTTGGCGCGCTGTCATGTTCAAAGAATCCGGGTCGATGGGCGTTCCCGGTCGCCGTCAGTAAAGATCCCGATGCGGGACGGGTAAGCTCGAACGCACACAAACCGGTAACATTGTAACAACTACCGACTCCTCCCCCCAACCCCCGACACCGAGAGACAGAACGCACTGATGGAAAACACTGAGACCAGACTCGACCCGCCGCGCTCCTCACCACTGACCATCCCCACACAGGTCCCTCCCCCTATAGGAATAATATAGAGATAGAGGAGTATGTCTGATATACCCAGACTCACACACACGCCTGGCCCACTATAGATTTATATCTATATATCATTATTACACAGACACCCTCCCCTATAGGGAATCCTAATATGAGAATTATATTATTACCAGATTACACCTAGCCTGGCCCTTATTATTGTAGATATATATATCAATTAGTGACAAGTACACCTCCCCTATAGACTAAATAGAGACAGGATATCTATACCAGACTACACACTGCCTGGCCTATATCTTGATTCATATACAGACTCACCCACCGCTGGCCCACTTATATCTATATATCCATTATACAAAACCCCCTCCCTAAGGGGGGAATAACTATAGAGATAAGAGGCAGATATCTATATTCGACATGCCACACAATGGCACTGGCCCTATATATTTATATTATATCTATTATATTATTCCACACATACACCGTCCCCTATAGGGATAATATGAGATAGAGACAGTATATCTATATACCAGACTCCACACACTGCATGGCCTCATATATTTGATATCTATATATCCATGTTCCAAATTTACACCCTCCCCTATAGGGATTAAATATAGGGATTAGAGACAGTATAATCATAACCAGATCTACACACGGCCTGGCCCTATATATTATAATTCTAATATATCATTATTACACATACCTCCCCCCCTAAGTAGGGAATAATATAGAGATAGAGCACGTTATCTATTATACCAGACTCACACACACGCCTGGCCCTATAATTATATATTATACATTATTACACATACACCCTCCCCCATAGGGAATCTAATATAGAGATAGGGACAGTATATACTATAACCAGATCAACACTGCTGGCCCTATTATTATATTTATCTATCATTATGTACACATACCAACACTCCCCTATAGGGAATTAATATAGCTAAGAGAGTATCTATAACCAGGACTCACACACCGCTGGCGCCTATATCTTTATGATCTAATATATTCATTGACTACAGAATCCCTCCCCTATAGGGAATAATATAGAGAGAGACAGTATATTCTAATACCAGACTCTACCACAACGCTGGCCCTATATATTGTATCCTATATATCATTATTCCCACACATACACCCTCCCCCTTATAGTAGGAATAATATAGAGGATAGAGACAGTTCTTACAATGTTAAACCTGCATAATATCTATATTACCCAGACCACAACTGCCTGGCTCTATATTTATATATCTAATTACATATTATAACCCCCCCACTATAGGGAATAATATAGAGTAGAGATAGAACGTATATCTTATACCAGAACTCACACCTGCCTGGCCCTATATATGTGAATTGATATATCATTTAACATATACCCTCCCTATAGGTGAATAATATAAGAGATCGCAGACAGGTATATCTATATACCAGATCCACACCACTGCCTGGCCCTATATATTTATATTCTATATCATCATATTACACATACACCCTTTCCCTATAGGGAATGAATATAGAGATTAGAGACAGTATATCTATAATAAGACTCACACACTGCGCATGGCCTATATATTTAATCTATATGCATATTACACATACACCCTCCCTATAGGGAATAATATAGAGATCAAACAGTAATATGCTAGATACCAGACAACCACCATGCGGGGCCTATATAGTTATGCTATATATCATTGATTACACATACACCCTCCCTATAGGGAATATATATAGAGATAGAGGGACCGTCAGCTAATTATCTATGATCACAGACTCACACACATCCGCCCTATAAGATTACATCTAATATCATATCTAAACATACACCCTCCCCTATAGGGAATAATATGAAGATAGATACATAGATATCTATAACAGACGCCTAAACACCCACTGCCCTGGCCCTATATATTTTTTATTAATATCATATACAAATACACGCTCCTCCCTATAGGGAATAAGTTAGAGTAGAGGCAGGATATCTATATACCAGAACTCAACATCCGCCTGGCCTATATAGATTATATATCATATTACAATTACACTCACTCCCCTATAGGGAATAATAGAGAAGAGGGCAGTATATCTGATACCAACTCACACACTCGCCTGGTCTTATATTATATTTATATTATATCATCTATTACCAATTCACACCCTCCCCTATAGGGAATAAATATGAGCGATAGAGACAGTAAAATCTATATACCAGACCTTACACAATGCCTGGCCCTATGAGCTTTATATTTTTTATATATCAGTATTACAACATACACCCTCCCCCTATAGGTGGAAAATATGAGAGATAGGGCAGTAGATCTATATACCCGGACTCACCACACAGCCTGGCGCCTATTTATATATTTATCTATATATACATTATGACACATACACCCACCCTATAGGGAAAATATAGAGCTAGAGACAGTATTATTAGATACCGGACTCAACACGGCCTGGCCCTATATAGTTCTTATTTATATATCATTATTACACATACAACCTCCCCTATAGTGAATAACTAGAGAATCGAGACAGGTATATCTATATACCAGAATTCACAAATTGGCCTGGCCCCTATTTTCTATATCCACACGCTGGACATTATATCTATATATCATTATTACACATACACCCTCCCCTATAGGGAATAAATGAATAGAGGACAGTATATCTATATACCAGACTACACCATCCCGCCTGGCCCTATATAGTTGATATCTATATTCCAACTCACACCACTGATACGTATCATACTCTACCTATCAAATCCCCTATAGGGAATATATAGATGATAGAGACGTGTAATCTATACTACAGACTCTACACCATGCCTGTCCCTATATATTATCGTATTATATATCATATTTACACTACCACCTCCCCCTAAGGGAATATAATAGAGATAGAGACAGTATATTCTATATCCAGACTCAACCCCTGCGCCCTATTATATTAATCTATATATCATTATTACAATACACCCTCCCCTATAGGGAAAATATTAGAGATAGAGCACAGTATATCTATAATACCAGCCTACACCACTGCCTTGGCCCTAGAATATTTATATCTTATATCATTTTTCACATAACCCGTCCCCTATAGGGATATATAGAGATAGACGACAGTATATCTTAATATACCCAGATCACACCACTGCCTGGCCCTTATAATATTTATATCTATATTCATATACAATACACCCTCCCCCCCTAGTGGGAGGAATAATATAGAGATAGAATCAGTATATCTATGTACCCAGACTTACACACTGCCTGCCCCTATATATTTATATTTATATCATCATTATTACACATAACCCCCCCTAAGGGAATAATATAGACGATAGAGGCAGTTATATCTATATACCGAGACATCCCAAACTGCCTGGCCCTTATATTTATATCTATATTATTTACACATACACCCTCCCCCTATAGGAATAATATAGAAGACAGTATAGTCTATATACAGATTAACATGCCTGGTGCACTATATTTTATCTATATATATCATTATTTACACATCCACACCCTCCCATTAGGGAATAATATAGAGATAGAGGCAGTATATCTAAATACGCAGTCACACGCTGCCGTCTATATATTTAATTATATATCATTATTCCATACATAACCCCTCCCCTATAGGGAATAATATAGAATAGAGACAGTTATAAATCTATATACCAGACCCCACACACCTGCCTGGCCCTATTCATTACATCTTACCATAAGATCTAGACATATAATGAGACAAGACTATACCATCACAACTGCCGGCCCTATATATTCTATCATATTGATATATCAATTATTATACACATACACCCCTCCCCCTATAGGAATAATACAGGGATTATACAATCACAAAGATGCTACAGACATTACACACATACTAAAAAATATCTACAAACATACCCACACAGATACATGCAGACACAAACTACTAAATTAAATTAAATACATCAACATAGATACATACAAAACCCACATACTAACTATCCCAGATACATTCACACATATACATACATACTGATATATCCACAGTTACCCACCAACTAAGCAGTACATAACACGCATCAGTAGGATACATACAGACACAAAGGACATGCTCAAGATTACACATGAATCCACACAAATAATTCAGACATGTACATCACTCCATACCAGACAAAGTCGATCCCGAACATTACATAAATACATGCACATAACTAAATACATACAGATACATCCCACAAACACATACACTTACTTACTAACAACAGACTTCCTCATGCCGATTAATACAGACAAAAAAACAATACAAAATATTACAGATGAATTTACACAAATATTCCTACAAACACGTATACAACTAAATAGATACTACAATCAACACACACACAAACATACATACAAATACAAACCACACCAATGCTAATAGAGACAGACACATCCACACAGGCTACAAAAACAAGCATACACCTTACAAATAAATACATTCTGGTGGCATCGAAATTCAACAGTTTACATCCACAGATACATTAGACACAAAATGCATATTTAACTACTACAGATACATTTACACTGTCTTTAGACCAAACACATACAAAAACATTGGACACAGTACATAGAGATACATACAAACATGCCGCATGAACTAAGAATAGGAGGGACGTCTGACGAGTCAGCTAAGCAGGAGAGAATACGGGCACTGCACACACGTACTAACTATGTACAGAACATCATACAGATAGACAAACACTCACAAATACATAACAGATACATCTACAACAGATAAATTTAGACCACCACACATAATAAATAGAAAACACATTGAACAGATACATTCTGAATTTTTAGGACATACTAAATCATTACAGATACATCTACCGATAACTACAGAAATGGCAAATTACTAAATACAACAGAACATTGACACAACACAACTCACAGACATAAAGAGACACCCACCACGATACATATCACACACATACTAAATACATACAAATACACCCACACAGATACATTCAGACATAAATGCATACTAAGTAGTAAATACCTGGCACATCCCAGAAAAAAAAAAAATATCATCCATAAAACACAGATACATCCATACAAATGCACTCACACCCATACTAAATACACATTCACTTGGATAGATTTATTTAGACTACACCTAAATAATACAGGTACATTCACCACACTACTAATACGTGCAGACCAACATTCATACAAAAACACATTCAGACACACGATATATAAATCAGCTACATCTACAATAGATATCATTATATTTAAAACACCAGAATATTACCGCACCACAGAATGCTTCAATTCATTATTTCAGCACATCAGTAGCATTATACGTTTCGGGGTAAAGCTTCCCCTTCGTCAGGGTACACAAAAATAAGACGAGCGATGATGACCAAGATTCAAACCTATATACCCCTCCCCATAGGGACTGACATCGCACCCCAATAATGGCTAAAACCCCTAGTTATCCATTTACTTTGACCATCTAAGAACCATTAGTTAACCTATTGATCTTACAATTAATATTGACCTACACTTAGAGAAAAAAAGATGTGGTTTAAAATTGAACACATAATCATATCAGATCTAAGCATTACTAATCTCAAGTAGTGTGATAAGATGTAGTCCTTATTCAACCCCAAAACGGGGACAGGCTCTTACATTGGGGAATCCACCGTACCACAATCCCCTCCCTACTTTGAGACCACTTCCAATACTCGTACTATAGGAAGAGTTCTAGGCACGGCCAATGAATCTACATATAAAAAATCTTGGATCTGGACAAGCACATGTCAGTTCAGAGGATCCTGGATGGACAGGATCCAAAAGGCTTACAGAATTGGTGGATCACAGATCACGAAAAAGGGGTTGGTACTATTTATACTGAATTCCAAGGGCCCCATATATACACTATACCCAAGATCTCACAAATCCCCACCGGGAACCCCCGGGAAGGCCCATATATTAGTGCATGTGTTCGATTTTTAAACCCAGTGACCACTACCTATGACAGTTTTTGCACCCTTCAGATAGTCAACACTACTACAGTGAATTACCGTATTATACAGTTTTGATGACCTTGATGTCAGTAATTTTGTATACAGTCATACACAAAGGGATGGTGTAGACATAGGTCCCAGGCACCTGGTGACCATGTGACACAAGGAGCCCCCATGGAATTTCTATGGACCTTTTTGTTTTCCTTGAGTTCAATTACTTCTAATTTGAAATTCGTTCTTCCTACAAGGTCGAACGTTATGGTTTCCAAATAGGACCTTCATTTGCTAACATATACATGGAGGCATATGAGGCAGATAGATGTGTACCGATTTGAGAGTTGAAAGGCTTATTAAAAGAGTACATCGGACGATTTATCTTTCATTATGGCAGGGGACCATAGAAGAGTGTACTGAATTTGTAGCCACCCTTACCACCTTGGACTCCCAGATCCATTCTACCATGGTAGCCGTATGGAATCCATCGATTTTTTGGGACCTTAGATCTATAGGGAAAGGGAGGACACTTGGTTAACATTGATATGCGAAGCCCAATGACACAACACTTGAATGCATGCCCAAAGCTTCTTTTATCCGATCTCATAAAAGGAGTGTAGTACTTATTACTCACAGAGCCTACGGGTTATTACGCAACAATTTTGACCTAAATAATGCATTGGAACAATTTATAAAGGGTGTGAAGCAGAATTTGTGGACGGGGTTATAAAAACGAAACAGTGTGGTCCACAGGTGGAAACAAGCCATTCGATTGGCCGCACAATGTTGACAGCAGGAAAGGACGTGAGGACCCTGTATCAGCACCTTACTCACCCCCAGCATTTGGAGCCATCAAGCTAAAGTATTAAAAATAGCTGGGAAGTACTTACCAAAGATGGTAATTACCCTTAAGGAAGATCACCCCAGGTTTGGTATAAGACGGGGAAAAAAACGGTACGTAATCTTCTAGTGACAGACTGATCTTAGGGGGGTCCACTACCGCGACGAACACCTCATGGTTACCACATCGCAAAAGCGGGTGGGGTGTTATTAATGTCAGGGATGTGTGGCATGCGGAAGCGCCCTTTACAGGACCGGGACGTTCCCCACCCACGAGTTGGTAGGAGGATCGAAGATTAGGACAAACTTAGTGCCTTAGTCAAGTTGTCATTATATATCTTACTTGCCCTTGCGGAAATATACGTGTGTAAGACTACCATCCACTCTGAGGGACGCTTAGCCAACCATAGGCAGGCCCTTAGGGCAGCAACCCAGAAGCATCACACTAAGGATGAATTGTGGGGAAGTCTTAACAAAGATGCGCCCGAACAATCGGGTGCCCCAAACATTTAGACACCTTACTCCACCAAATGGAACACTAAGATGGGGATGGCTATTGGACTTCTCCGCTCCGGTTTTTCTATTAGCGGGCGGGGGGGAAGTTCTGTTCGTATAATGAGGTGGTTCTGTGGCCACTGAGGAATCACGTGAGGGGGTTTAGGGGGTGTGTGAGGGGTGTGCACTTGGCTTATTATGGTGTGTGTTCATTGGTCTGTATAACCTGAAAGACGGCCAATATGACGATGAGGGGTAGTGAAACGCGTAGGCCTCGACCTTACTATGCTATAATAAATTGCTTTGGATTTAGTCCTTGGAGTGCTCAGTAACTCTTTGAATTTCATTGCCCCCGCTTACTGGTTAGCACCCAGGCCGCTGATGAAAAAAACGGGATACGGAGAGGACTGCGAATCATTATATAGCTATAATATATTACACACACACAACTACTAATACTTCACGTCAAAAAATAGAATACATACTAACACATCCACACAGTTACCATATATTTCACAACACACACACACACATTAAACGTACAGATCATCACACAGAAACACACACACACACTAAATAACAGGACACACTCACACCACATACAAAACACAAACATACTAAAATACCCACTGATACATTGACACGATACATACATTCATAAACACAGAAATAAATACAGATACACACAGAAATTACATTCAACACATACTAAATACATACAGATACACACAGACATACATTCATACACATACCTAAATACTATACAGATACACACAGACACATTCACATCACATCATAAATACAACAGATACACACAGACAACATTCATTACCACATACTACATAACATACAGACTACACACAAATACATTCATACACATACCTAAATACAGACAGTCCACACAGACAAATTCATAACATAATAAATACATACAGTTACACACTGAAACATTCATACAATACTACATACATACAGATACACACAGAAATAACATTATTACCCATATAAATAAATACAGATACCACACAGACACATTCAAAACATACTAAATAACATACAGAGTACACACAGGACATAATTCATACACATTACTAAATCATACAGATCACACAGACAGAATTTCATACACTATAATAAATACATACAGATACACACAGACACATTCAACACATACTAAATCACATACCATACACACAGACCAATGACACTTCATACACTACTACAACATACAGATTACACGCAGATCCCATCAGGCCGGTTATTAGAGAAAGGACTTTCCCTGAGTCTGTTCAAGACAGTAAATCAAAAGGGGCCCCTGTGGTCCTAAGATAATGAAAGAAGAAAGGGGTACCCTGGGGTCCTGAGATAAATGAGGCAAAGATTGCTTTGGGGTGAGACTTTCTCTATTCCACCAGGGAAGCAGCAAACTGACTTTTTTCCCATTGTGAACCAGGGACAATACAGCAACAACCAAACCCCAGTATTAAAGGAATGGATTCACATCCACACCAGCAGGATCACTAATGCAACACGTGAGAAATATTGCCTATAAATAAAATATTCATCCACGGGATTGTTTCCAGCCTCGTCCCTAAAAAATTCATTAGAACCAGGGACGCTACATCGATGCAAATGAATTGATCCAAGATTGATAGGGATTTTTATTCATGGTTTTATTAAACCCTCACCTGTCCTCCTCTAACCCCATCACCAACTTGAGAATTGGTAAACACACCTTGTTAATTGTGTCTTTCGCGAGTAAAATGATTCAGTTGATCACAACTGTAAATCCACCTTAATAAGCATACAACCTACTAGTAACCCACCTTTAATAGTAAGTACCCACTTAATAGTAATCAACATTAATAGCAATACCCACTACTAGTAACACCTTATGTCATACCACTTACTAGTAATCCACCGTCATAGTTAATACCACTTACTAGTACCCACCTTAATAGTAAATACCAGCCTTATAGTTAATACACTTTAATAGCAATACCACTTTACTAGTTAACCCACCTCATAGTAATTACCACTTAATGTAATCCACTTTTAATAGCAATACAACGTACTGTTAACCACACCTTAATAGCAAATACCACCCTTACTCTAATCCACCTTAATAGCAATACCACTACAGTACCACTTAATAGAAATCCCACTTTATAGTAATCAACCTTAATAGTATCCACTTACTAGAATCCAACTTATAGTAATACACGTACTAGTAATCCACCTAATAGCAATACATACTATACACCACCTAATAGTAATACCACTTTACTAGTAATCACCTTAATAGCAATACCATACTAAGACCACCTTAATAGCAAAATACCACTTACTAGTACTCCACATAATCGTAATACCCCCTTACTAGTAATCCACATTAATAGCAATACCACTTATAGTACCCACTTAATAGTAATACCACTTATAGAACCCCACCTTTTCAAATTAGTAAGACCACTTCTAGTACACACCTAATGTAATACCACTTACTAGTAATCCACCTTAATAGCAAACCACGTATAGTAAAAAAACGCCACTTACTAGCAACTAACCATTACTTAGTAATCCACCTTAATAGTAATTACCACTTACTAGTAATCCACCTTTAATAGCCATTACCACTACAGTACCACCGTAATAGTAATCAACCACTTACTAGTAAACCACCTCATAGTAATACCATTAATAGTAACCCCGTAATAGTAATACTCTTACTAGTAAGCACTTATAAGCAATACCAATACTAGTACCACCTTAATAGCAATACCATTCTAGTAATCCACTTAATAGCAATTACCACTTACTAGTAACCCACCGTAATAGTTAATAACACTTTACTAGTAATCCACCTTAATAGCATAACCACTTACGAGTACCACCTGAATAGTATACCAATACTGGTAATCCACCTTAATAGTAATACCACTTTACTAGTACCCACCTTAAATAGGAATAGAACTTACTAGATAATCCCCTGCCTGAATAGCAAATACACTTAATACGTTACCAACCTTTAATAGTAAGCCACTTTACTAGTAATCCACATTAATCAGCAATTACCACTTACTAGTTACCCACCTTAATAGCCAATACCACTTTACTAGTAATTCCACCTTAATAGCAATACAACTTACTAGTACAACCGTAATAGAATCCACTTACCTAGCTTAATCCACTTAATAGTAATACCACTTACTAGTAATCCACCTTAATAGGTAATACCCATTATAGTAATCCACCTTAATAGCATACCACTTATATGACCAACTTAATAGTAATACCACTTACTGTAATCCACCTAAAGCAATACCACGTACTATACCCACCTTATAGTAATACCACTAATAGTAATCCACTTAATAGCAATAACCACTTACTAGACCCACCTTAAAACGCATACCAATTACTAGTAATCCACCTAATAGTATACCACTTAATAGTAATCAAACTAATAGCAATTACCACTTACTAGTACACACCTTAATAGTTATACAACTTACGTAGTAAACAAAACCCCACCTTAATCGTAATACCACTTACTAGTACCCACCTTAATAGTAATAACACTGTTACTCAGTATCCACCTTAATAGAAATACCACTTACTGTTCCAAACCTTAATAGCAATACACTTACTAGTAATCCAACTTAATAGAATTGTACCACTTACTAGTAATCCACCTAATATAATACCATTACTAGTAATCCACCTTAATAGTTAATACCACTATAGAATCCACCTTAATAGTATACCAACTTACTAGTCAAATACACCTTAATAGCAAACACTTCCAGTACCCCCCATTAATGCAATTAACACGTATAGGATCCAATTTAATAGCAATACCACTTCCTCACCTTATAGTAATCCACTTAATAGACAAATACCACTTACTAGTACCCACACTTAATAGGAATGACATGACTAGTAGCCACCTTAATAGAAAATACCACTTATAGTAATCCACCATTGAGTAAGACTACTTATAGTAATCCACCTTAATCGGAATTACCATTACTAGGAATCCACCTTAATAGCAATACACACTAATCGTACGACACCGTACTAGTAATACCACGTGAGAGTAATCCACCTTAATTAGTAATACCCCGTACGTAGTTAATCCACCTTAATATCAAGACCATACTAGGACCCACATGGAAATAGTAAATATACTACGTACGAGTAATCATTCGTAACAGTAAGTACCACTTTTTAATAGAATCCCCTTAATAGTAATACCACTTATATAATGGGCCATACTAATAATCCACCTAGTATCCACCTAATAGTAATACCCCCCCCCCCACTTACTAGGAACACCCCCTTAATAGTAATACCAATTACTAGTAACCAACCTTAATAGTAATACCACTAGAGTAACACACTTTACTCGTAATACACTGTACTATAAGCCACCGGAAGTAGCAATACCACTTACATAACTAAACCCACCGTAATAGTAATAATACTACCAGAAGCCACCGTAATAGTAATACCCACTTACAAGTATGGACCATACTAGTGAATACCACTGTACTTGTAACCCACCTTAGTCGTAATACCACTTACTAGGAAACCCACCAATAGAATACCACTTATAGTAACACACCTTAATAGTAATACACTTATACTAATCCACCTAATAGAAAGACCATTACTCGTAACCCCCTTAAAGTAATACCACTTAATAGTATCCACCCCTTTATATTAGTAATACACTACTAGTTAAAGACCCACCTTAACAGTAATACCACTAACTAGGCAATCCACTTTAATAGTAAAATACCACTTATAGGAACCCACCTTAATAGTATACCACTTACTAGTAACCTAACCTTAATAGTAATACAACTTAATCGTAAATCTACCTTAATAGTAATACCAGTACTAAGAAACCACCTTAATAGTAATATCACTTACTAGTAACCACACCTTAATAGTAATACCCCGAACTAGTAATCCATTTTTAATATAATACCACTTACTAGGAACCACCCTCTTAATAGTACTACCACTATAGTAACTACCTTAATAGTAAGACCACTTATTGTAATCTACCGTAATAGTCATACCAATTACTAATAACCACTACTAGTTTAAACACTTACAGTAATACACCTTAATGTAGTTACCACTTACTAGTAAACAGTTTAATAGTATACCACTTACTGTAACTCACTTATAGTAATTATTAAACCACTTACTAGTTAATCTACCTAAATAGTAATTACCAATTACTAGTCAGTAGCCCACCTCAATGTAATACCACTTACTGTAATTCACTCTTACAATCGTAATACCACTTACTACTAATCCACCGTAATTGTAATACCATTTACTAGTAATCCACCGTAAAGTAATACCCCTTATTAGTAATCCACTTTAATATCAATACACTTACTAGTACCCACCTTAATAGTAATACTACTTACTAGTAATCCACTTAACAGTAATACACTCTACTAGTAATCCACCTTAATAGTATACCACTTATACTAATGGCAATACTAGTATACCACGACTTGTCAATCCACTTAATGCAATACCATTACTAGGAACCCCACCT
The DNA here is from genome assembly GCA_019447015.1 of Hymenochirus boettgeri. Classification (NCBI taxonomy): domain Eukaryota; kingdom Metazoa; phylum Chordata; class Amphibia; order Anura; family Pipidae; genus Hymenochirus; species Hymenochirus boettgeri. The sequence continues at coordinate 29,752 of JAACNH010002623.1, forward strand.
TAATAGTAATACCATTACTAGTAACACCACCTAGTCGTAATCCCATTACTAGTTAGTAAAACATTTAATGTAATACACCTTACACAATCCACCTAATAGCAATACCACTTACTACTAACCCACCTTAATAGTAATACTACTTACCAGTAATCCACCTTAATAGTAATACCACTTACTAGTAATGGACCATACTAGTAATACCACTTACTTGTAACCCACCTTAGTAGCAATACCACTTACTAGGAACCCACCTTAATAGTAATACCACTTACTAGTAACCCACCTTAATAGTATCACCACGTACTAGTAATCCATCTTAATAGTAATTCCACTTACTAGTAATCCACTTTAATAGTAATACCACTTACTACTAATCCACCTTAATAGCAATACCACTTACTAGTAACCCACCTGATATAATACCACTTACTAAGTATGCACCTTAATAGTAAAACCACTTACTAGTAACCCACCTTAATAGTAATAAAATTTAAACTAGTAATCCACCTAAAGTACTACCATTAATAGGAACCCACATTATAGTAATCCACTTACTAGTAAATACCTTTAATAGTACTACCAGCTTACTAGTAATCTACCTTAATAGTAATACCCTACAAGAAACACCTTAATAGTATACCACTTACGTAACCCAAACTCTTAATAGTATCCACTAACTAGTATTCATTGTTAATAGTCATACACCTTACTAGGAACCCCACTTAATAGTAATACCACGTTACTAGTAATCCTACCTTTAATATGTTAATACAACTTACTGTAATCTACCTTAATAGTCATACCCTAATTACTAATAAAACCACCTTAATAGTAATACCATACAAGTCATCCACATTAATCGTCTAGTACCCTTACTAAGTAATCCGCTGTAATAGGTAATTACCAACTTAATGTATCCACCTTAATAGTAATACCACTTACTGTAATCCACCCTAATAGTAAAGCACTTACTAGAAATCTACATAATCGTAATAATAATTACCTTAGTTATTCCATTAATAGTAATAACCAGGTACTAGTAATCTACTTAATAGTAATACCACTTACTAAGTAAACCACCTTAATAGGAATACCACTACTAGGACAAACAATTAATAAAGAATACCCAACTTACTAGTAATCACCTTAATAGTAATACCACTTACTTGTTAATCCACTTAATATTAATAACTGTACTAGTAATTCTACTTAATAGTAAGTACTACATTCCTAGTAATCCACCTTAATGAGTAACCCCACTCCAATAGTAATCCACCTCCTTAATAAGTAATACCACTTACTAGTAATCTACCTTAATCGTAAATACCACTTACATAAGAAACCACATTCATAGGTACCACACTAGTAATCCACCTTTTGCTACAAAATCCACCCAACCTTAAGTTAATACCAATTAATAGTAATCACTTTATATATGAATATGACTTACTAGTAATCTTACTTTGCTCAATATCCACCTTGATATAATCATCGTTATAGTATACCATAACTATAATCCACAGTAATAAACACTTACTAGTGAATCCACCTTGCTAGGAATCAACTGATAGTATAAACACACAATACTTAGAATCCACTTGATAGAATCCATCTTTATAGTTCATACCACGTACTAGTATAATCCATAGTAGTATATACCATTACTAGTAATCCACCTAGAGAGTACTACCACTTACCTAGTAAGACACATTGCAGTATCTACTTTGATGTAATACCACTAAACTAGTAATCCACCTTGATAGTGGATTACTAATTACTAGTAATCCACCTTGAGTAGTATACAACTTACTAGTAATCCACCGTGCTAGTAATCCACCTGATATAATCCATCTTTATAAGTATACACTTACTAGTAATCCATATAAACCACTTATAGTAATCACCAAATTATATACTAACTACCAGCAATCCAATTGCTAGTAAACAACTTGATTAGTAATACCACTAAACTAGGATACCACCTTGATACGAATACCACTTACTAGTAATATACATAGTCGGGGATATACAATACCGCTTACTTAGTTATCAACCTGATAGGAATACAAACCTACTATATTCCACCTAGATAGTAATACACTTACTGTAACCCACCTTGCTATGTAATCCAGCTGTAATACATACAAAATAAATAGCCAATCCACATGATAGAATACCACTAACTAGTAATCCCACCTTGATAGTAAACCATTAATAGTAAGTAATTCAACCTTCATAGTATACCAATACTAGTAATCCACCTTGATAGTAATCCACCTTGACATAATCCATATTTTTAGTAATACCACTTACTAGTAATCCACCTTGATAGTAATGCCACTTATTAGTAATCCACATAGATAGTATACCACTAATTGTATCATCTGCTATAATCTACTTGATTGTAATACCACTAACTAGTAATCCACTAGCCTATTAATTACCTTGGAAGGAATAGCATTTACTATATCCACCTTGTATTAATAACCATTTACTAGTAATTTCCGGGCTAGTAATACCCACTTATAGTAATCCACCTTGTAGTAATACCCTTTACTGTTATTTACCATGATAGATAATGCCACCTTGCTCATAGTATAATAATTACTACTAATCCACTTTGCTAGTAATCCACATTGAAAATAATTCACCTTGATATTAATTCCACTTACTAGTAATACACCTTGTTAGTAATGCCACTTACTAGTAATACACTTTGCTAGTAATCCCTTTCTGATCATGATCATAGGTAATACCACTTAATTTAGTAATGCCACTTGAAGTAATGCCACTAAAAATAGTCACCAACTTGATAGGTAATACCACTTACTAGTAATATAACCAGATAACAATACCGCTTACCAGTTATCTACCTTGATAGTAATACCACTTACTAGTATTCCATCTAGATAGTAATACCACTTACTAGTAATCCATTTTGCTAGTAATCCACCTTGATATTAATATTACTATTACCACAGCTCCATCAAGTTAGTAACATTCTCAAGACTGTACAGCTCCATTAAGTTAGTAACAGTCAAGTACCATACAGCTCCATCAAGTTAGTAACATTCTAGTAATGTACAGCTCCATCAAGTTAGTAACATCCTAGAAACTATGAACAGCGCCTCAAGTTAGTGAACAGCCTAGAACTTTCTACAGCTCATCAAGTTAGTAAACATTTAGTTAACGTACAGATCCCATTAAGGAGAATAACATTCTTAGAACTCTACATCTCCCATCAAGTTATTAACATTCTAGTATCGTACAGCTCCCATCAAGTTAGCAGAACATTATAGAGCCGTACAGCTCCCTCCATTAGATTCGTAACATTCTAGAACGTACAGCTCCATCACGTTAGTAACACTCTGTACCTAAAGCTCATTAAAGATAGTAAACATTCTAGACACTGTCATCACCATCCTGTTAGTACATTCTAGCCCTACCGCGACAGCTCCATTAAGATGGTAACTTCTAATACCGTACAGCCGCACATCCAAGTTAGTTCCCACACCTCCCTAGAACCATCCCGCTCCATCCAGTTAGTACCGATTAGTAACCACACGGCTCCCGTAAGATGGTTAACATTCTAGTACCGTACAGCTCAACCAAGTTAGTAACATTCAGAGAAACTGTACAGCTCCATCAAGTGTTAGAACATTCAGAACTGTACAGTCCTCCATCAATTAGGCAACATTCTAGTACCGACAGCTCCAGAGGAGATAAGTGACAGAAGCGGGGGAAAGGGACGACGGAATAGTGTGTAAGTTCAGTACCCGCACAGCTCCATAAGGATAGCAACATTCTAGTACCATACAGATTATAATTAGGATAGTAACATTCTAAAAAATTGCAAACAGGCTCCATCCAAGTTAGTACAATTCTAGAAAACTGTACGCTCATCAAGTTAGTAAATTCTAGTACGCGTACAGCTCCATTAAGAATAGTAACAAGGCTTTCAGAACGCACGCCAGACTCCATAAGGATAGTAACATCTAAAAGTACGCTCAAGTTGCGCCCTGAAGATGTGGAGGAACGATTGCTCTGACCCGTACAGCTACATTAAGATAGTATACAGACCTTTAGATAGTACCGACAGCTCCATCAATCTAGTAACGTTAGAAACCGCGAACAGCCCATAAGGATTAAGTAACATTTAGTACCGCAAGCTCCATAAGGATAGTAACATTCGAGAACGAGACCAGCCTTCCTATAAGATAGTAACATTCTAGCACTGTACAGTCTCCATTCAAGTTAGTAAAGTTCTAGAAACTGCCAGCTCCATAAGGATAGTAATCATTCTAGAACCGACAGCTCCAGTAAGTAGTAACATTCTCGAACGTAACAGCTCAATAAAGTTAGTAACGTTTAGACACCGTACGCTCCATCAAGTTCGTAAACAATTCAGTACCGCAGCTCCATTCAAGTTAGTACACATTCTAGTACCGCACGGCTCCATCAGTTACTAACGTTTCTAGACCGCAAAGCTCCAAAGGATAGTAAACATTCCTAGTACAGTTACGTCCATCAAGTGTAACATTTCTAGAACCGTTACAGCTCACCAAGGTTAGTAGAATTTCTAGAAAAGCCGGGGGAAGCTCCATTCGGATAAGTCAAACCAAGTCTCGAAACTGTACAAGCTCCATCAAGGTAGTAACATTCTAGTAGTACAGCTCCATCAAGGTGAGAGTAACGCAATAATGAACTAGTAGTAAGTAATCACAAGGTTCTCCCATTCAGCGTAGTATGAAAAAAGCGAAGAATAGACAGCAGGCAGGTCATAAAGACAAAGGATAATAGTAAAATGCTTTAAGTACCGTACAGCTCCATCAAGGTTAGTACATTCTGAACCGTACAGCTCCAGCAATTAGTAAATTCTAGAACCGGACAGCTCCATTTTTGGATAGTAACTATTCCTGAAATGTACACAGCTCCCGCAAGCATAATGGTTACAGGATAGACCTAGAAACCGTATAGACACACCATAAAGCTACGCGCGTCCATCAAGTTAGTAAAATTCTAGTATGTACCCAAAGCGCCTATCACGTTGTAACATTTAGTAAAGTACAGCTCCATTAAGTTTAGTAACATATAGTATCGTACCAGCACCATTAATAACATTGATAGACCGTACAGTCCATCAGTTAGTAAAATTCTAGTACCGATCCAGCTCCATCAATTCGTAACATTCTAGACCGTAAGCTCCATTAAAGCTAGTACATTCTAGTAGTAGCCGACACAGCTCCATCAAGTTAGCACATTCTAGTACCGCACAGCCCAAAGTTAGTAACATTCTAGTAACGTACCGCTCCATTAAGAGATAGTAACATTCTTCAGTACGCAAGCTCATAGTTAGTAACATTTAGTAGTACCGCACGAGCCACATTTTAGATGAAGTAGTAACATTCTAGTTACTGTACCGTACATTAAGTTAGTAGACATTTAGTACCGTACAGCACCATTCATCAATAACGTTCTAGAACCGTACAGCTCCATCAAGTTCAGTAACACTCTAGTACCGCCACAGCTGCATACGTTAGATAAACATTCTAGAACCGTAACAGCTCCATTAAAGGATAGGAACATTCGGCGGCACGTGACGCTCCATCAAGTTTAGTAACATTCTTAGTACCGTACAGTACAGCTCCATTAAAAACAGTAACATTTCTAGTATCGTACAGCTCCATTAAGTTAGTAACCACTTAGCTACCATAAAGCTCATTAGATAGTAACATTTCTAGAACTTGTACATCACCATCATGTTGGGAACATTCTTAGTACCACACCAGCTCCATTAAGTAGTAACATCTAGTAACGCACAGCTCCATTAGATAGTACATCTTAGTACCGTGTAAGCGCATCACGTAGTAACATTCTAGTAACGTCAGCCCATCAAGTTAGTAACAATTCTAGAACCCGTTACAGTACCACCAAGTTAGTTAACATTCTAGACCGGACAGGCCGCCATTTGTTTAGGATAGTCACATTTCAGAAAACAGAACAGCATCCCTTTAAGATAGTTACCATTCTAGTACGCGTACAGCTCCATCAGTTAGTAACATTTAGTACTGTACAGCTCCATCAAATTTATTACATTCTAGTACCAACAGTTAACAAGCCTCCATTAAAATAGTAACATTTTAGTATGTACAGCTCATCAAGTTGAGTAAAACTCTGTACTCATACAGCCCATTAAGATAGAACAGTTTATAGAACTGTACATCACATCATGTAGTCACATTGAGTTACCGTACAGATCCATCAAGTTAGTAAATCATACTAGAACCGTACAGCTCCATCAAGTTAGTACATGTTAGTACCGTCAGCTACATCAAGTTCGTAACAATCCTAGCACCGCAAGCTCCACAGTAGTGAATTCTAGAACCGTACAGCTCCATAAGGGTGTAAAATTCTATGTACTGTACAGCTCCATCAAGTTATAACATTCTAGTAACGTTACAGCTCCTTAAGGGTAACATTTAGTAACGTTACGCGGCCATCAAGTTAGGAAACAGTTCTAGAAACCGTTACAGCTCCATCCAAGTTAGAACATTCTAGTATCATACAAGCTCCATGAAGTTAGTAACATTCTGTACTCTGCCCGCCCTTTAAGATAGTAACCTTCTAGTTACAGTACAGCTCCATTAAGTTTTTAGTAAAATTCTAGACCGACAGCTCCCTCAAGGTGGAACATTCAGTTAATACATGCGCCCGCAAGTTACGTAACAGTCTAAGTTACCGTACAGCACATTAATAACTTCTAGTACCGTGAACAGCTCCATCAAGTTAGTAAATTTAGTATCATACAGCTCCATCAAGTTTAGAACAGACTAGTAACGATACAGCTCCATTAAGTTAGGACCTCCCTTAATATAAGTACCGCACAGCTCCATCAAGTTGTACATTATCGAGAAGAGAGAGAAGGTGAGAGACCGCACAGCCCATTAAGAGAATGAAACAGAACGAACATTCATGAGTTCGAGACGGTCCCCAGCCCACATTAAGTTAGTAACATTCTAGTACCGTTAAAGCCATCCATTAAGTTAATAAAATTTTAGAACCGTACAGTCAATTAAGTTAGTAACAGTTAGCTACCCGCACAAAGCCCCAATTAAGGATAGTAACATCTAGTACTGTGCAGCTCAATTAAAGTAGTTACCCTTCTCAGTTACCGTTACAGCACCATTAAGAAGGATAACATAGAGCTAGACCCGTCAGTCCATCAAGTAGTAGTTAAGTAAATTCTAGTACCGCACAGCCCCATTAAAGATAGTAAATTTCTAGTTCAAGACAGGCAGAGGCTTAAGTACAGCTACATTAAAGTTAGTAACATTCTAGTACCGTACGACAGACCACTTCAAAACGTTGATAGACCACGGTAGCTCCAATTTCGAAAGGGGTACACGCC
>JAACNH010002624.1:0-37124 GCA_019447015.1 Hymenochirus boettgeri
ATTTTTGTTTAAGGGGAAGTTTAGTGGGAAATAGAGTTATTATTGCTATGTTCTCTGTTACGTATAGAAACCTATCACACCATTTAATCCAGGGATTAGCATAGGATTTAATGTACATTTTTTTAAGGGGAAGTTTAGTGGGAAATAGTGTTATTATGCTATGTTCTCTGTTACGTATAGAAACCTATCACACCATTTAATCCAGGGATTAGCATAGGAATTTAATGTACATTTTTGTTAAAGGGGAAGTTTAGTGGGAAATAGTGTTATTATTGCTATGTTCCCTGTTACGTATAGAACCCTTTCACACCATTTAATCCAGGGATTAGCATAGGAATTTAATGTACATTTTGTTAAAGGGGAGTTTAGTGGGAAACGTGTTATTATTGCTATGTTCCCTGTTACGTATAGAACCCTAATCACACCATTTAATCCAGGATTAGCATAGGAATTTAATGTACATTTTTGTTAAGGGGAAGTTTAGTGGGAAAAGTGTTATTATTGCTATGTTCCCTGTTACGTATAGAACCCTATCACACACATTTAATCCAGGGATAGCACAGGAATTTAATGTACATTTTTGTTAAAGGGGAAGTTTAGTGGGAAATAGAGTTATTATTGTTATGTTCCTGTTACGTATAGAACCCTATCACACCATTTAATCCAGGGATTAGCATAGGAATTTAATGTACATTTTTGTTAAGGGGAAGTTTAGTGGAAATAGTGTTATAATTGCTATGTTCCCTGTTCGTATAGAACCCTATCAAACCATTTAATCCGGGATTAGCATAGGAATTTAATGTACATTTTGATAAAGGGGAAGTTTAGTGGGAAATCGTGTTATTATTGCTATGTTCCCTGTTACGTATAGAACCCTAATCACACCATTTAATCCAGGGATTAGCATAGAATTTAATGTACATTTTTGTTAAGGGGAAGTTTAGTGGGAAATAGTGTTATTATTGTTATGTTCCCTGTTACGTATAGAACCCTATCACACCATTTAATCCAGGGATTAGCATAGGAATTTATGTGCATTTTTGTTAAAGGGGAAGTTTATGGGGAAATAGTGTTATAATTGCTTGTTCCCTGTTACGTATAGAACCCTATCAAACCATTTAATCCAGGGTAGCATAGGAATTTAATGTACTTTTTGTTAAAGGGGAATTTAGTGGGAAATAGAGTTTATTATTGTTATGTTCCCTGTTACGTATAGAACCCTATCACACCATTTAATCCAGGGATTAGCATAGGAATTTAATGTGCATTTTTGTTAAAGGGGAAGTTAGTGGAAATAGTTTTATTATTGCTATGTTCCCTGTTACGTATAGAACCCTATCACACCATAATCCAGGGATTAGCATAGGATTTAATGTGCATTTTGTAAAGGGGAAGTTTAGTGGGAAATAGTTTATTATTGCTATGTTCCCTGTTACGTATAGAACCCTATCACACCATTTAATCCAGGGATTAGCATAGGAATTTAATGTACATTTTTGTTAAAGGGGAAGTTTAGTGGGAAAAAAATATTATTTATCTTTATTACACTTCCCTAGGTATTCAACATTGTTTTCATTCATGAAAAGTCTCTTGATTTGATAACCTTTGCAATCATTTGTGGTGGTTATTTCAGTCTATTTCAGGTTCTGTAATGGTCCTTTTTCCCACGATGCACCACTTGCTTGCAATTCCTTACAGTAATCTGTACCAAAACAAACATGCTCAGATTTTTTGCGTGGGTTTCCTCCGGGCACTCTGGTTTACCCACAATCATAAAGACATAGTCATTTTTTCCAACGTATTCACCCTCTTTTTTTTTTTATTTTTTTAACCCTACCTAACAGTTGATCCAGAGGAAGGCAAAAAAAAACAAAACAAAAAAGGGGGAAACATTCCTTCCTGACTCCAAACGGCAATCGGAAGAATCCCTGGATCAACCAGATCTATATGTATTAATACCAGTAATTCTCAATATTTTTTAGTTTTAGAAACTTATCCAGCCCACTTTTAAAGCTATTCAATGAACTTGCCATTACCACATCGCTGGAAGACAGTTCCACAGATTCACTGTTCTCACTGTAAAGAAACCTCTCCTAACCTGAAGGTGAAACTTCTTTTCTTCCAACCTTAGAGGATGTCCACGAGTCCTCTGATATGACGTATTAGTGAACAATGCACCAGAGAGTTTATTGTACGCCCATTAATATATTTATATAAGTTCATCATATCCCCACGCAAACGTCGCTTCTCCAATGTAAACAGCCCTAACTTGTCTAATCTGCCTGCATATTCAAGCCCCTCCATTCCCCTTATTAATTTAGTTGCCCTTCTCTGAACTGCTTCCATTTCTAAGATGTCCCTTTTGTATATGGGATTCCAAATGCACCACCGCATATTCCAAGGCCTTACCAGTGCCTTGTAAAGAGGGAGAATAATATCTCTCTCTTGAATCTATTCCTCTCTTTATACAAGACAATATCTTGCTAGCTTTAGCCTTGCTACCTGGCATTGTTTGCTACAGCTAAGTCTGTTATCTACCAGAATCTTTTTCCATTACAGATTCACTTAAAACAGAGTTATTTATGGTTTAGGTGGCACAGGGATATAAATCCCAAATGCATCACCTTACATTTATCAACACTTGAATCTCATCTGCTATTCTGCTGCCCATTTTGATTATCTATCTAGGTCTGCTTGCAGCACTGCACATCATTGAAGTTTCCAAAGCTCTGCATAGTTTAGTGTCATCAGCAAACACAGAGACCTTGCTCTCAATGCCCCCTTCTAAGTCATTTATAAACAGATTAAACAGAAGCGGCCCCAGTACAGAACCCTGAGGCACTCTGCTTAGAACTTTGCCCACATAGATGTAGCTCCATTTACCACCATCTCTGCTTGGATCCAATAACCAATTCTCTATCCATGAACAAATGTTTCTTCAACCAACAGTCCTCAGTTTATACATTAGTCGTCTGTGTGGCAAAGTATCAAAAGCTTTTGCAAAATCCAAGTATACCACATCCACTGCTGTGCCTGAATCTAAATTATTACTCGCTTCTTCATAAATACAGGAGAGGACATACTTTTTTTACACTTGTTCCCTAAAGGTAACATTTAGAAATGTAATAGTTTAATATCCCTTTAAAAGTGTCCACATCTGCTCATATCTTTACCTAGAAACAATCCCTCCCCCAGTCTATGAGCAGGAGCGATTCCTTTAACAGCACAAAATTAACTTTCCTAAAGTTAAAAGTTTTTGTTAACCCAGTGCACTATAGTTTTTTGCAAACTATATTAAATGACACTATATCATGGTCACTACTCCCTAAGCTTCCCATTACCCTCATCTCCAAATGAGCTCAGGGTTTTAGATATCACAGATTCACACAGCATTCTGTCTAGTAGGAACTTCTACCATCTGTGAAAGAAAATGTTCATATAGGAAATTTAAGAACTTTATACCTTTTGAGGAACTGGCAGTTCTCCCCATAACCAAAACATGCCCCATACCACCAGCCTTCGCCAACTGCATATGGGAGATTCATTTCCGCCTCCTCCCTGGCATTTGGTGGCTTATACTACCCCAACAAGTCATTTTCCCCCCTTCTTGCTTCCTGTACACAGCTCTACCATATTGTTTCTGCCATATCGTCTATTCCCCCATCTATTCCATCTTTAGATTTGGCTTCATTCCTGTTTAACATACATACATACTCCCCCTCCTTTCTTATTAACTCTGTCATGTCTAAATAGAGTATCTTTCAATATTTACTGTCCAGTCGTGTGAATCATTAGCCGTGTTTCTGCTATACCAATTACAATCATACCTTTCCTTTAAATCTATTAGTTCGTTCCCTGGTTTTACCAGCCAGACTCTTGCATTTGTAAAACTACTTTTAGATTATCAATTGATTTACTTCCATACTTGGTTACATGCCTCCTTATCCTCTATACTAATAGGTTGTTGTGTCAAATAAATGTGCTTAGATTGTAAGCTCTTTGGGGCAGTGCCTGATGTGAATGTTACATGTAATTGTAAACGCTACGGAAGATGTTGGTACTATATAAATCCCTAATAATAATAATATTAATCTTCACACGCAACTGTATCAACCCAGAGAATGAGACCATAATGGTCACTATTAGGGATCCTGCAAACAGTAAGGGCATGGCCACCTGCGCCACACATGCAATTGCACACGGAATCCCATGCGATTCCGGTGCGTTTGCGTATGCGATTTCTCCTTTTGAGATGCAAAATAGCATGCGATTGCGCATAAGAATGGCGAACCCATGCGATTGCATATCGCAAACTCATGCGCAAACGCATTGCAACCCGAAAACGTGCATTTTCGGTGCATTGCTGCGCATTCTATGTTAAAAAAAAAAACGCATGCACAAATGCACAAAAATTGCGCAAGTGTGCCTAGTCCAAAGTCAGTACTAATTTATACAGAGAGAAATCACTGGGTGGGCAGATTATGGTCATTGAAATGAGAAAATACTCCCCTTTCCCCTTAAAACTATATGTTTTGCTGATGCAGAATTCCCCCTTTAATGGAAACAGACTTTGGGGGCATGGCAACCGAGTGCAGTTTTATTAAAGGGGAAGCTAAGTGTTAAAACATTCTTATTCTTTAAATTATCTATATAACACATACGTTGATTGTCATTTGAAAATCGATTGATTTCCTATACTTTTTTATGCTGTGATCAGTAGCATTACTTCTTCCCAGGATGCACCACTTCCTTCGAACGTTGGAATGTTCCTAAAGCTGGACACAAGGCCAAACCCACGACAAATATTTTCGTATACAGTTGGTGGGGCCAATGATATCAGTCAGCCTGGGGCGAAGGAGCGATTGGATGCGGAGAAAAATCACGTCCAATTGTGTGGTCACCTTTGGACAATCTACGATCGGTCACGTAGAACTGTCGGCCGTGGCGATTTTCGCTGCACTCTCAGTGATTTGTCCTTGTTAACAGCTCGCTTGTGGTGAACTGTCGGTCAGTGTCGTGTGTAACCAGCCTAACAGTAATTTCTACTATTGGCTGTTGGATGGGTCAAACATGCTCAGATCTCTACTGAGCACTGAATCAACCCAGGCGCTAAGACCATAACGGTCACTACTCACTATTAGGGTCCTGCAAACAGGAAGTCAGTATTTAGGAAGGATTTATATTCATGGTGCAAAGATAGAGAAAATGTCCCCTTGTTTTCTAGAAGCAAATGAACTTCCCGCACAAGGAAAGGAATTAGTTCTAGAAAATAGCCATTTTATGATGAACTCGACCCCACTTACAAATGTTGTTTTTTCTGTTTCATGAGAAGAAAACCTCGGAATGCTGGTTTAACTGCGTTGGTCATTTTATGGAACAAATTGGTTTTATTTGTAGTAGAGCGCCATGTGCGAACCAGGCTAAACATAATTAAGTGGCCGTATTTAGACTTGCTGTTTTTAGCATTTCCCTGGGATCTGAATGACCTTATGGGTTAACAGCTTAGGGAGGACAGAAAACAAACGCGTTTCTATAGATCCTTAAAGCAGATCGTAAGGGTGAGGCCACAAAACAACACGGCGTTGTGTATTTGTGCGCTTTTGCCATGTGCAATTCGTCCTCTTGTATCCGCTTTTACGCTGTTATTTCCAGGGGATTATGGGTAAAAGTTGAACCTTAAAAAAATAAATAAATAAAAAATTGCATGGCCTACTGATTTGTGCCCACTATTTCCAGGCGCTTCCATAGACTTGTATTAAGTGCGATATTACAGAAATGGACCAAAAATAGCGGTCGTTAGAAAACTGCAATGGATCACCGCACAAAAACTGTGCACGCAAAACAGATGCGCAATCACATGCTCATTTGAAATTGCAGGAATTTTCGCATTCCTGCGATTTCCATTCAACCAAAATCGCATTTGCGCAAAAAACGTGCTAGTGTGGCCCTAGCCCTCAAAAGCTTCTGCAGTTTTGCTAACTAGAATGGTGACAATTGGGCTGTGTGAATTGCATATGGGAAATTCCTCCTTCCAATGCTATCTCGTTGTGATCGAGTGCTACATTATTTACTTCTAGATTATTTGGAGGAAAGTGATTTTCCTTCAGTATAATTGCCCTTTAATCCAAATCTCTATAATCACATACTACAGATTTCTCTACCACGGGAATCATGGGATAGGAGAATTCAGTCATTTTAATTCCCAGTGGATAGATTGTATAAAGAGATGCAAAAACAATATGAAAAAATAAGTTTTATTGGCTTTACACAATACAAAATTATTTTCTCTTCACTTTTTATAAAATTCCCTGATTAGCAAATAAGGCACAAAATATTCCCTTTCATGCTTACACAGATTCATCTGAACAACTACTTATTGTATGTTATGTATGTATGTATATTAAAGTGGTTTGTAGCCCATTAATGATGAAGAGCCTTAACAGTACCATAATCCACACACACCGTCCCTTTAAAGCCAAAGTCAGCATTCTGATAGTCTGGATAGCATTTCCATTAGTAACAATGCAGGTGCACTGGTTTGAGCATAGTCATACAGATGTTTAGCTTTAAAGGGAAGAAATGGCAACCTCTAGCCAAACAGGCTTCCTCCCAATGAGGGAAATTAAGCCTTTCTTTAATTATCTAACCCCCCCCAAAAAACTAACGCACTCATTCTGTTAATAAGTGCCACGAGCAGACAAGCTCACACATAATGATGTGCAAATATATGCGCAAGATCATTTTAAAGGATTTTTTGTTTGTAGTTTTAAATTTTTACTTAAAGGGCAAGTCCCTCCTTAAAACCAAAACTTTCCAGCTTAACCAGGATTTACCCCACAACCGTTGAGTTATATTACCTTTTCACCCAACACCCCAAACCCTCCTCTGCTGTTGTTGGGAGCTGGTTATGAGCTTGCACGCATTAGTAGAGGCGCCTTCAGTATCGGCTGTCACCACTGGCCATGACATCACCATTACAGCCTTGATTGACAGACACTATCATGAAGAAGCACAGAGAAGCAGTGAGCACGGAGGGGGATTCAATTCTAAAATAAGTAAGTTAGATGTGTCGGGTGGAAAGCTACTATAACAAATTAGGCAGGGGGAGGGAGGATACGGTTAAGAATTCCCATTTTTTTGAGGATGAGATACCCTTTAAAGGTTATGTCCACCCCTAAAATCATTTTTAATATTCTGCTCCCCCATGTCCCCCAGCCCCAACCGCATGTTTGTTTTTTTCAAAAAGCTCCCCAAACTCTTACTTACCTCCCCTCGATCCTCCGCCGCACCTCTGCTTGCGAGAATGCAAGCAGAGGGGCGGGACGCGGCAGTCGCGTCTGTTATGGCTGAGGCGCAGCCAATCACGGACGCGGCTGCCGGTCATTCAGTGCAGCGGAGAGGTAAGTAAGAGTTTGGGGAGCTTTTTGAAAAAAAAAAACATGCGGTTGGGGCTGGGGGACATGGGGGAGCAGCATATTAAGAGGGATTAACGCTAGGGGGGGAGGGGGGAGAAGGGCTGCAGTGCGCATGGCAATATCTACCGGGCTAGATAGCAGGCAGAGACCTGCTATCCTCCTGGTGGTTAGTTTTAGACTTTGGGGGGGGGGGGTTTACAGGAGAACCCTATGGAGCTGGATGTGAGGTAAGGATTAAACTACACTACATGGTGGGGCCAGTAGATGGGGGGGGGGGGGGGGGGGGGATTATAGTTTTGGGGGTGGACATGCCCTTTAAAAGGCCTGGTCACATTCAGATCACTTCTCACCAAGGCATAAAGCTTAGAGTTTATAATGGGAGTTGCAATACAGCTATACTCCGATTGCACACTCATTTGTGCCTCTACTTATCCTGAAATATCCCTTCTCCCCCCATGACTCTCCCCAGCTATTTTTTACAATCCAGTACTTCTCCCCAGTGTTTGGATCAGCACCATATCCCACCAAAAGTACAGCATGATTGGTCAACTGGAATGGATTGAATTTGTCCTTTAGGCGGTGTGGTGGTAGATGCCTCCCCTGTAGTGCATAAAGTCCTCCTCCACCTCAAAAGCAACAGAAGGGGCCCCCCACAATAAGTTCAAATTTCATATAGGCTTCGTTGCATCCCCCGTAAAAGCCTCCCACATAGTGGTACTCGGCAGGGTAGTATCGATGGTAATCCTCCTTAGCTCACAGGGAGAATCTCTTCCAGTGTAAGGATAGTCCGACTCTTCTACTATTCCAAAATCTTGGATATATTTCCCAGCAATAAGATAGGGAATCCACCATCACAACCTCAACAGTAAATAGTGTCGCATTTTAAACATAATTGGATTGAGTGTTAAAAAGTGCTTATGGCCTAGCCCTACAGACTACTGTAAAACACACACAGAGTAACTAGTCACAATACAGGGAACACCAGACACCCAACTGTCTCCAGAATGTATGGACCAAACAGATGTACAACCTTGGACAGATCAGGTGACCTCAAATGCCTCCGCATCCAGGTAACCAATTGTTAACCTTTAAAAGGGCATGTCCCCCCTTGTAAAAACTTTTTATATAATTTACTGCTCCTTCCCCCAGCCCCAACCGCATAACTATTATTTACAGAAAGTGCCCCGATCTTTACTTACCATGTCTCTCTCCTTCGTCGCACTGCCCCATCCCCTGCTTGCACGGAAAAATGAAGCAGGGGGGCAGCCGCGTTGGTGATTGGCTGAAAGGCAGCCAATCACAGACGCGGCTTCCGGGAGTTCAGACCGGCGAAGGAGAGATCAGGAGGGAGAATGGCTGCAGTGCACATGCCAAACTTCTCCCGGAGTGGAGACAGGACTCTGCTAACCTCCTACTGGCCAGTTTTTGGGACTTGGGGGGGGGGGGGGGGACTACGGAGAACCATATGGAGCTGGGATGTGAGGTAAGGATTTTTACATACTACATAGTGGGGCCAGTAGTGGGTTAAATTATAGTTGGGGGGTGGACATCCCTTTAATGCTTCCAGTGGGCCAAGGTGAACAAGGAAGGGAACATTCCCTATGTGGGATGACTTAACAGACCCTGCAAAGTGCAATACATTTCTAAAACTTATTGAAATAGCACAGTACACCGATTCATACATTTATGGGGACTGTGGTGAAAAGAATGAATGTCTAAATAGGTTCTTAAGGGTGCACTTACCACCTGGCATCCTATTGGAACCCTAATAACCCCCTAAATTTGTTGTCCATATGCCCCTTCCACTTTTCAGGTTCTGGGAGCAGCCTTGTTTGTTGTGGGCACTTCCTGTGCCCATACTAGACTCCCTTTGATGTTACCTCATCAATCAGCTGCACCCAGTAAATCATAATGTACACTACAAACCTCTAGCTGATATAAGAAATATGTGTGCAGCTACTTAGTGCCCTGGTTCTTACTGCATTAAGAAAATCATACTTAATATAGACCCTTTATAGAATAGGCTGCTATATAGAAATCTGCACTTTCAAATTTGGAGCATTTAAAACAAACTTGTCTCTCCCAGCTGTGGGCTGCACTGTAAACCTCCCCCCCCCCCTGTTTACTACATACTTTTACACTATTGTCTGCTGTATAGCTTTGTTACACTAGCTTTCCCTACTCACATTTGTAATCTATCTCTTTTGCCTTTATCACTATTATTGCTGCCGGAGACCTACACACCCTCAGTTCCCTTGCCAGGACCAGAGCTGATAAGGAACTTGACAGATCAAATTACGAGCAGTACCAAGATGTATGGTACGAAGCAGATAGCAGAGACAGGAAGGGGGAGTACATGAGATAGGGTGGCTTAATTTAAAGATAGTAACTTGGACTTTAATTTAGAATTAACTTGTGTGGAGACCACAGTTCCCCTTTAACTACCATATATACTCGTGTATAAACCGACCTGAGTATAAACAGACACCCACTTTTACCTCTAAAAAGAAGTAAGAGTATTGGCTAGTATAAACCGAGGGCCTCACTTCCCGGCGCTGAGTTAGGGACTCAGTCAGCAGAGGTGTGGAGCGTGCAGCGCTGGGCAGGTAAGTCTGACTCGAGTAAAACCGAGACTCGATTTTCAGGCTATTTTTTTAGCCTGAAATCTGTTTATACTCAAGTATATCGTTTAAAATGGTGCTAATTTTGCCCCAACCAATCAGATCTTATTTAACATTTGAAACAAATCCTTGATTGGGGCAAAATTAGCACCATTTAAACGATGCAGTAACCACTTACAGGGTTATTCAATAAAAGTTCTTATCGTTTAAAATGGTGCTAATTTTGCCCCAACCAATCAGATCTTATTTAACATTTGAAACACACATCCCATTGATTGGGGCAAAATTAGCACCATTTAAACGATAAGAACTTTTATTGAATAACCCTGTAAGTGGTTACTGCATCATAGAGTACAGGCATGGTGTGTCCCTTTATACATCTCCTTTGTCTGGGATGACACTAGCTCAATAACTGCCGGAGCCCATATAATGCTGCATATATAGCCCCTTAAAGGGCATGTCCACCCTCAAAACTATAATCCCCCCCCCAACTACTGGCCCCACCATGTAGTGTAGTTTAATCTTTACCTCACATCCCAGCTCCATAGGGTTCTCCTGTAGTCCCCCCCAAAGTGCCAAAAACTGCCCACCAGGAGGCTACAGGGCTCTGCCTCCTACCTTGCCTCAGTAGATTTTTGCCATGCGTGTCTGCAGCCCTTCTCCCCCCCTCCCTTCTTGCATCCCTCCCCTAGCTAAAACCCTTTGTCAGCCTTCCCCCATGTCCCCCAGCCGCATAAATTTTATTTTTAGAAAGCTCCCAAATCTTTTACTTACCTCTCCGCTTTCCTACCGGAAGTGAGCTGCCGGCAGCCGCGTCTGTGATTGGCTGCCGCTCAGCCAATCACAGACGCGGCTGCCGGTCCCCCCCTCTGCTTGCATTTCCTCGCAAGCAGGGCCGGGAGTGCGTCGGAGGAAAGAGGGGAGGAAAGTAGAGTTTGGGGCTTTCTAAAAAAATAAATAATGCGGTTGGGGCTGGAGCCCAGGAGGATGGTATGTAAAAAATTTAATTTTAGGGTGGACATACCCTTTAAAAAGTCATTGCATCTGCTTTATATATTGCAGCTCAGGCTACAGAAAGAAGCTTTTCCATCAAACAAGATCATTAAAACTCATTAAATTACTTTCATGCCTGTACATAAAAGGCTGTTGAGGTCAGACGTCTATCTTACCTTGAGAATAATTACTGCAAGACACACTTGCTGTGGACTTAATATAGGATTCTGTGTGAGTTGTGACAAAACACGAATTCTAGATTCCATCATACCCATTGCAAAGAGTAACAACTTCCGCAATTGGCTAAAGGGGAAAAAAAAAAGTGGATTTGTATTAGTTTTAGGACCACAGGTCCATGATAAAAATGTACTCACATTGCAACACCTTTGTCCCATGTTCAGACTATTGGCTAGAATGAAAAAATGATTTCATATCACTAGGCAAGATCAAACACGGGCACTGTGCCAATTGCCTAAAATGAGATAGAGAATCTGAACAGCAGTTATCGGTTAGCCCTGCAAAGAGCACAAGTGGTGGTGTATAAGAGGACTTCTAACGGATCTAACTGGAAACTGGATAGAAACTAAGTACAGAGCATATAAAATGACTGGTCTGATGACAAAGTAAAGCCAGAACAGGCCTACAATAAGTCGCTCCACATTTACCTTGATTTCTCACAGGGCTGACAAAGTTGTACCCGGCTACATTCTCCAGTCCCACGAATCTGGAAGACCTTGGTATTTCTGATCAGAAGGCATTGGGGCTGGTCTAGGTTCTCCTGGGTTTGTAAGAAGTTAAACAGATCAGATTCTATTGATATATAAAATGGTGTATGTTACAAATCCCTAGAACATTTATATCTTCGGAATGGCTTTAAACTATTCTTTTATTCCAGAACATACAAAGATTTGCATTAAAGGAGAACTTTAAAATACTCCATAATCTAACGGTCCCCCCAACGCACAATAATCCCGCACACAATCGCATGCGATAACGCTCAGATTGTGTCGTTTGTAGTGTGGCCTCGGCCTACAGATTGGCTGAGACTACTAGTAAGTGTGACCTGCTGTTACAAGCTCCTGCAGTAGATTAGAACTGGGCATGTGCAAAGAACACAATGGTCAGTGACCACACTGTGCAATACTGGTATGCTAGGAAATAAAACCACCCCCCTGTTCGCAAGGTAAATTTCCTAGCACAGACATCAAATGAGAGGCAGACAGTACTATATTTATATTTAATTTTTAAAAAAAGTTAAATACTTTAAAACCAATTATAATTATGGAGGATCTCTTTACTTGCTGGTGGCGATGCAAGCCTCATTTATCTATATGGGGGATTGTACCAAATAAGGATTTGGCTAAAGATCCCAGAAGCAGAGGAGCTTGAAATACAAGACCAAGAGCAGCCTTCTTTTAACCTTTAAATCCCTTCACTCTACTGCACCTCCTTCTTATTTTCTCTCTTGGTTCCAGGCCTTGCCCTTTGTTCCTCGCAAGGAAATCTTCTCCACAACCACCCAACTAACACTGCTGCCTCCCGCCTTAAACCATTCTCTCTTGCTGCTCCCTAGGTTTAGAACTCTCTCCTTTGCCTGGTGACATCCATTAATAGTTTCAAATCTAAACGGTTATCCTACCTTTCTGACCATCAGCACAACAAATGATTGTTAGCCCTTTTGTATCTGTATGTTGTCCTCCCCACTTATATCAAGACAATGCGAACGGAGCACTCCACAGGATTTCTGCATATTTGTATACAGGAATATCAATGCATTTCGGCTTCTATCAAGCGTCATATACTGGGGGTTATTCATAAAAGTTCTTATTTAAAATGGTGCTATTTTGTCCCATCCAATCAGATGTTAGCTTACAAATGTAATAACATCTGATTGGTTGGGGCAAATTAGCACATTTTAAATGATAAGACCTTTAATTGAATCTCCTTGTCTGATTTTTAAACGTACAGTGCTGCAAACCCCAAGTGGCGCTTTCTAAATACAATTTTACATACACCGCTTACCAAAATACATTTTGAGCGACTAAAACAAGGTTAAACCTAGCATTCAAATCCTCATATATGGAGAGAGTCACCTAAATATATTTATTATAACTTTCATTTTACTTTAAGAACCATTTACAGAAGCTGCTAAATATCACTCCAGGTTTTGGGTAGACATCCAGGCTAGGCCCATATACCGACCCAACTTAGACACGCCGAGTCAACTTAATATGGGCAAAAAGCAAAGGACTCGGCTACACGAGTGCAAGTGTTAATATACAAAACAGCGGGAGATGTGAGATCATTATCCATTATGTACTGGTAAGCACTGGTTACCCATCTTACTTCACCCTTTTCAAAATGCTTCTTGCCATCCAGGTCTTGGTCCACTGCTAAAATATGGTTGAAATAAAGTGGGTAGTTTGGGTCTAACCACTTTAACTATCCACTATTCATATCAGACATGAAAAACCTTTAACCTTACAAAGAAATAATTAAAGCACCCCTTTATTATAAACTAAACGCTTACATTGGAACTCTAGAGTTGCGCCCTCCAGCTCTTCTTACGAGATCCTCAATAGACATGGTTTCATATTCAGGATAAACCCGCCAGGATTTCTGCACAGGTTTATTTGGCTGCACAAAGTCATGGTTGTATCTGTAAACCCTGCTGAAAGGCTGTAAAAAAACAACACACACACATTGGTTTATAACATTAGAAATGGTTTAAAATCAGAACTATTTAAAATTCCTAACATGGGGGAATTATTAGACCTAAGATCTTAAAATGTCGAGACAATGATACAGGAGCTCAAAATTTCTACCTCCTCTCTCCAAGATACCAGCTGTGAAAATACACACTTGCTCAAGATCTAAAACTGGTTCCCATACACACGTGCGCGAAAATTCCAATGCTCGAAGCACATACAGGCATGAAATTCTACTGCACGCGTGAGTGGATTGAAGTTTTCCTTGCTGAGCCAAACAGGTTCCTATATTAATATAGATTTTGCTCTTCCACCACTTTACATTACTTACCTTCCTGCTTTAGGAAATGGATCAAGATTAACATTCCCACCAATGCAAGGGATATTTTCTTCCCAACAAAACAAGCCCAGTTGCGACCCAATACATCATGAACCCAGCCTGGGAAAGTCTCATGGCAGAAACTTGTGACGTTAGATCCGTGCTGTTCATACTAAAGATTATAAAGGACAAAGATTTATAATGCAATAAAATCTGCCACATTAGAATCACAGAAAATTTCACCCACGGCCCTACACTTGCAAACCAGATTTGCTCCTTAGCAGCTGCAGTAGTTGCATATGGAGTTGTTTAGTCTTGGAATCAATGCAGCTTTAACTCCAAGAAATGGTTTCCTTACGGGGGGTGAAACTTGTTAATGGAAGTTAAACTTTAATCTAAAATCACAACAAACAAACCACAGAAACACGGGTGCAATGTAACCATGGTCTGATTTATTTCATATTTGGTCCCAAGAACCCTTTAATTGGAATATGCCCCACCTTTCAAATGAATTATGAATAATAAACCCACTTCTGTAAATTATAATATTATACTTTACAGAGGAGTTCCGTGACCAAAAAACACGAGGCGCAGGTGGCTTCTAATGCTCTATTAATTTACAGAAGAGGGTACATTATCCATTAATCCACATCTGAGAGCCTGAGCAGACAGAACGTCATACGTGATAATCCTCCTGTTCTGTACCACTTGTGACCCTCCCCAGTCCCAGAATGTGACCAACATCACCCCCTTCCCTGCACCGGGTGACAAGACACAGACAACCACCTAGGTTATGATACAAGCCCCTGCACATTACTGACACCCCCCCCCCCCCTCCAGAATAGTCCACCATCTTTCCCCCCTCTGGAGAGTAGCAGGGCCTGGCTCAGATCGGTATTTCACAATAGTGTGTGCAACTGCACTTAGTCCCGTGCTGCTCAGCTGTAAGGGTTAGGTCCCATTATGCGCGTTGCTTCCGTTTTCCGTGTTTTGCATAACACAATGTCATTTAAAATGTAATTGAAATCGCGAGAATCCGTTTTTTACTGTATAATTGCATTCCGAATCTATGTGGTCCAATCAAAGCATTCTGGAGTTGTAGTTTGCAACATCAGTGCATGGAATACTTGGTTACTGGATTCTGCTACTCTGTTCATTTTCTAATCACCAAGGTTTGCAGTAGTGTTCATATTTTCAACTTGGTTTATACTCGAGTCATCAGTTTTACTTGTTTTTCAGAAAAAACAAGTACCTAGGTTTAACTCTAGATTTACGGTAATAGAGATTACTGCCAACAAGACCAAACAAGGTCAAGCACTGGGCCAGAGTACAGAGAAATGTGGCCAGCTTTCCATTGGAAACACATTGCTCATTCCCTTACAGTCCTAGAACATTGCTATGCAACTAACACCTTTTAGGTAAAACCAGAATACCCACCTTAAAAAATGCAAACCACTTGTAGTTGTTTATAATCACTTCAAACCCTTGGTTGTAGATTAATGTGAATGAGCCAATATTTCCATGACTGTCTTCAGCAACATTAAGTTCTTGGAGTGACAGTCACTTTGCTCTGCACTGACCTAGTATAAGAATAAGCAGGTTAGTTAAGTTGTAGATGCAAAAATACAATTTAAGTGGTATAGGTGCATTAGAAGACGGAGCTTCCGTGAGCAGGTACGTTCATGTTTAATCCCAGTTATAATGGATTATAAAACAATATACAACATTATATAGAATTGGACAATAGTTTAGCATCGGAACAATTTACCAGTTCATTAATGTATTTGTAACGTATTCTCTTCCATTCTAGCAAAGGTATCTGCTCCTCCCAATGCCAAAGAGCTTTTGATAAGCTTGAACATGTACAGAGGAGGCAGCAAGAGAAACCATTGAATCATTGGTTGCAGTTGCACACTACTTGATTGACTGCATGGATGGTGGGAAGCTTACTTTGACAGCATGGGACAATATCTGGTTAGCGATGCATCCAATAATGTGCAAATATCTCTAGTTGGGGGTGAGTAAACCGACCTCTATCTCCCCCGCTGCTACTCTAATCTCTGTTACAGAGCAGGGAGGGATTGAGAGGGGGGGGGGGGGGGGATCACATTACACGGGATTTGATTGACAGTACAAGTAGAGGAATGCAATCATGTCTTATAATTTGTGTATCTCAGGACAGAGAGGGAAACTGAACAGAATAAAGACCTCTGGTGGTTGGGGGAATTATAGAACTCATTGGAAAGAAATTTTCCCCTACTATAGGTGCCCTTTATGTACATCTAAGCTCAGGGGCGTAACTGCTGGGCGCCCACCTCTTCAGTTCTGGTCTTTTAAAGAACTGATCGCATGTATCTTACTTCCTAGCATGATCAGCTGTTTAAAAACAGCTGCTAACAGACACATTGGAGAGGGGATCGCGGGCCCTTATGTTATGCCAATGAAGGTAAGGTTAAAGTGAAAGCCCATTTGGGGGGTAATTAGGCTGAATAGCATTACTTTTTGGTGTGGACTGCCTTTAAAACAGTGATGTATCCGATGTTTGAGCATCGTTTAAAGTATAAGTAAAAGTATTTAAGTATAGGCACTTTATGATCTGGTTGCGCGATTACTCAGGCGATGAGGTGAGTGTTTAAAGGGAAAATAAATGAGAAAAAGAAAAAACCTCAGTTAAAATCAAGGGTCATACCCATTAAAATCAGTTAATACATGATGATATTAAAAACACTTACTCTTCAGCTGGCAGAGTTCTCGTGTTGGCAGAGTGTTCCGGTTTTAAAATACCGGAAGTGCAATATGCGTTCCACCTATGGAACGCATGTCGCACTTCCGGTTTTAACCACGGAATTGAAGTTAAAAGGAACATCACCCTGCTATTACTTCATACATTTATTTGACCCTAAGGAAGCCAATAACAGGCGAAACGCGTTGATCATTTTTTTATATAATGCTTTTAAATGATACCTACGGCTATCTTAATTATTTTTAAAGCAATTCACTGGAATCTAAATATCCTTTTTTATTTTGTTTTAAAGTGATTTACCGACTTTTTAAAAACTTTAACGGTATCACTGGATTCTTGCTTCATTTTAATAAATCATTTTTTGTGACCATCAAAGTGTGGACCAACCCAGGTTTTTATGGTACCGGTATGCTTTTAACCACACACCTCACTGGGAATATGAACACACTGAAGGATCGACAACACGAGAACTCTGCAAGAAAATGTTTTATATATTCATCATTTATTAACAGATTTTAATGGGTATAGACCGCTTGATTTTAACTAGTTTTTTTTTTTCTCTTTCATTTATTTTCCCTTTAAACACACACCTCATCGGCCCAAGTAATCACGCAACCAGATCTTAAAGTACCTATACTTCCAATAGAGTGGCACTAACTGGTTGTCGCTATTCAAAGCAACTGGAGACCTACTGTATATACTCAAGTATAAGTCGATCCGAGTATAAGTCGAGGTACCTATTTTACCTAAATAATGAGTAAAAGTGATTGACCGAGTATAAGTCAAGGGTAGAATTGATGACCACTTACTGCCTTCTGATTCTGTATTGTTTTGAGGCTTTAGTTGCTCTTTAAATGAGAGCAGAATTCCCATACAGAATCCCATACATTAATAGCCAAATCGGTTATGGTTATTACTGTATGGGAATTCTGCTGTCCATTTAAAGGGCACTAAAGCCTCAAAACAATTCAGAATCAGAAGGCAATCTATTTAACAATAGGTACCATTCTCCAGTCTGTATTGTTTACAGTGATCCTAATTTTATACCCCTAACACCACAGCCAACAAATATACACAAACATTTACAGCAGCTGTCCCCCATAACTACATACACCTACCGCCCCTCCTATACAGAGGCCCATCATCAAGACCCCCACTATTAACCCCAACAGCAGCCACCCATGACTTCATACCCCTAAAACCCTCCCTATACGAGCCCATTTAACAATTACATTCCCCCAGCAGCCTCCATGACCAACTACTCCTAACACCTTCTTCCCAACACAGAAGCCCTTTAGACACCACCACATATTTACCCCCACCATAACCCCATAACCCTAGAGGCAGTAGGCCAGACCAGGACCAGAGGAGCAATAATTTATAAAGTACCTCTGCTCTGAAGGATAAGGCCGTTAGCCAGCTCATATCTCATGGACCCTTCACACGTGGATGGGACACAGATGATGGGAATCATTGACAGCAGCAGACTGCCTGCTGTTGGTCCCGGCAGTGAGGTAGAAGGCCCCCCAAGTTCCTGTGCCTACCGGGGATTTCTTTGCGGTACCCTAGTATGCCAGTCCAACCCTGCTGCGCGCATCACCTGATCGTCTCATCCACGGATTCCCTACTCGGCGCCGGAGTAAGAAAGGCGCAGAGTAGGACGTCAGTGGAGCGACTACAGGAGATGCGCAGCCGGATTCCTCTTACAAGTTAGTGACTGACCCGAGTACAAGTCGAGGTTCAGTTTTCAGGCTGTTTTTACAGCCTGAAACCTCGACTTATACTCGAGTATATACGGTAAATCCCCATTTGGCGCCGAGAAAGATTTTTTCTCTTTTTTATGCTATGCTTGGACTTTTGGTTAATTTCATTTTGGTATGAAAATCAGCAATTTCAATTGGCTCCATTTGATTTTAATGGAATGACACCTATTTCACAGATACCAAACCTGTGGCCCTTAAGGTGTTTTAAAACTGCACCCAAAGAATGCTGGATTTGTAGTTTCCAACAGCTAGAAGGACGAATTTAGACACTCCTGACCTTATAATAGAGCTGATGCAAGGCTGGCCAGTATTTCCTTAAGATTATGAAGCAGCTGCATTGGTTTCGATATCGATACAGTTTACTGCACAGTGCAAAGGGCATGTCAAACCTTAAAACATAAGAAAATAAATTAATTTCAACTAGTCAAAAATATAGTGCACATTCAATTTCCCCACCACCCGGAAATTCAAGGGGGAAACACGGCTAGACATGAATCTCTCATAGGTTCTCTGCTTTTGTTATTCTGAAACCAGCACCATCATACTTCTAGAAAGTCCCATGCCCAATCACAAATTAGAGAACCTGTTATTTCAAGCACAGACATGACTGAAATAAACACCTACTAGCACGGTCAGGTAAAGCTTAATGTTTTACATAACATCTTCAATTTTCTGAAGCTCTCAAAATAACATACAAATGTCTCACTCTGCTTAATCAGCATTACACAGGAATGTAGAACTTTTATTTTTTTAGCATACAACTGTTAATGGGATTTAAAGGAAAAGGAAAGCCTATGATTTAAAGGAAAGCCTGAAATTACATAGTAACATGGTTTCCCTGCTCCTAAATCAGGTCTAGATTCATTTTTTGAGAAGATCACATACATTCCAAAATTGTGGAAAAAGACAGGAACACATTCAACTAATTAAACAAGAGGTGCAAAAGTTAGGATGAGTTCTTAATTGCCTCAAGCAATCAGATGTTACCTTTTTCTGTTCTGACTAGAAACAATAACATCTGATTGCGACTTCTTACCCTGCCAAATCTGGCCTCTGGGCAGGGTGGGACTTGTATATGACGTGGAAATCGGCAATAAAGGGGCTCTGTGGGGGCGTGACTGAGGTGGTCTGGCCAAAAAGGGGCGGAGAAAGTAGATAAGCGCTATGCGGGAGTTTGGAATGGTCTTTCAGGAGTGTGGGAGATCACCTCAAAATCCGCAGCCCTTGACTGCCGGAGACCTGTGATTGATTGCTGCAGATTAAACATGGGCAAAACTGTGCACCTTTATTGAATTAATGTGGTCCAATGTGTATAGAAGTACTGCAAAAAAAACATGCTTAAAGGGCATGTCCACCTGCTTCTTAAATTTTTCATATAAGTCTCCCTGCTCCCCAGAACCCAACCGCTAGTTTTAATATTAGAACGTGCCCCAAACTTACTTACCTTCCCTTCCTCTCCCCGCCGCACTGCCAGGCCTCTGCTTGCGCGAAAATGCAAGCAGAGGGGGGGACGCGAACAGTCGCTTTGCTATTGGCTGACGGCAGCCAATCACGAGACGGCGCTGCCGGGAGTTCATGGCGGGCAGAAGAAAGAGGGAAGGTAAGTAATGTTTGGGGCACTTTCTATATTAAAATATAGCGGTTGGGGCTGGGGGGAGGGCAGGGAGACTATTACAGAAAATATTTTTACGCTAGGAGGGAATCTATCGGGAGGAGAGGGGGGCCTCTTCTGCGCAATGGCAAAAATCTCCCGAGGAGAGACAGAAGGCAGAGTCCTATATGGACACTGCCGTATACTCCTGGTGGGCGTTTTTTGGACTTGGGGGAGGGGGGATAGCAGAAAACCATATGGAGCTGGGATGTAGGTAAGGATTAAACTACACTACACATGGGGCCAGTAGTGGGAGGGGTGGACTGCCCTTTAAGCCAGGTAGAAAGAAGGTAGGCACATGCAAAAGGTCTAAGATATACATTATAGCGTATATACTCAAGTATAAGTCGACCCGAGTATAAGCCGAGGTACCTTGTTTAACCTGAAAAATTAGGGAAATTGATTGACTCGAGTATAAGCCGAGGTAAAATTATGACCACTAACTGCCTTCTGATTCAGTATTGTTTAAGTTGCCCTTTAAATGACAGCAGAATCTCATACAGATGTTTGGAAACCAACTGCCACATGCTTTAGTTGCTGGGAGTTGGTGTTTCCAAACATCTGTATGGGAATTCTGCTGTTAAAAGGCAACTTAAGCATGCAGTGGAGAGCCCCCCCACCCCCCCCCCCCTCCGATGCCCCCCCCCCCCAGTTGCAGTCCTTACCTTTTCAATGTTTGGTACCTCACAGACTCTGAATCCAGCTCCGCGATATGTAACGATCCTGTATGTAGTGTCTCTGTGGATTTGGCGGGTGACGTTACTCACTCGCACCTCCTCACTGGCCCGGCCGCAAGTAATGACGCCAGCCGGCAAATCCACAGGACTTGCACAGCGTGCGGCAGACGGATTTCGTACATCGATGGCGGTAAGAGACATTGATTCGAGTATAAGCCGAGGTAAGGTTTGAGGTTTATTTTAAAACCTAAAAACCTCTGCTTATACGGTAATCCCTTTCTCTATAATACTACACAAACAGCTCCCTGAAAACTATTGCGAATGCAAGTAAATAAAAAACTTGTTAGTTGAAAGGCCTGGTACACTAAAAACATTTAACCTTTTATACACAAAGCATAACGAAGTACACAGGAAGCAGAACAATGCTCTTTTCTGGAATTATTACACATTTTAAACAGAAGTGGGGTGGTGGTTAGGTCTGGAAAGAGGCACATAACATACCAACAGTTATGGTGAACTTTTATTTTATTTATTGCATTGTGCAACACAACAACTTAACCTGAATACAGAAGGTTACTTTAGAAAAAACAAACAAAAAAAAACGCTCAACAGATAGACACAGTAGAAATAAAATATTATAGATACCTATTAACCTGCTATGCTACCACACAGTATTTGAGATCTGAAAGGTGACTATAACCCTACATTATCAGACAAGAGTTTGAGATCCAAAACAGTGACTCAGTTTAACTTTAAAGAACTAAATCAATTACTTCTACATTGGGTAAGAATTTTTTCTTCCCTGGCTTTGCGATGCCACCTAACTTATGTGGATGGCAGCAGTAGTTGTATCAGCCAGTAGAAAACACCCAGTCACCTTCAAACTATTCAGAGCAGATGAGACAACAGTACAAAAAAACGGGGTGATTTGAATTCACCCCACCTCCTTGCATGCCGTAGCAGCCAGGGACAGAGAGCGCATGGATGTTCACGTAACCTCCGCTACAAGGCGGCCTCTACACTTTCTCAAGCTCTGGATTGCAAAAGGGAGCAGACTGTCCATTGTCTCGCTGGCATTCTAGTAACAAACCCTAATGAATTCTGCTATGGCAGAGTGCCCACAGAGAAGGCTCGAATGCCACCTCTGGCACATGCCAAAGGTTCGCCACTACTTGCATAGAACCACCCTTACGACCAACATTAAAGGGTATGTCCACCTTTTTACATTTTCAGCCAGTAATGAATAGGTTCCCCCAGCCCCAACCGCCATAAAAATAATTCAAGAAAGTGACCAGATCTTTACTTACCTTCCCTCCTCCCTCCGACGCCGCCCGGCGCTTCTGCTTGCAAAACACTGCAAGCAGGGGGCGGGACCGGCGCCACGTCCGTGATTGGCTTAGAGGCAGCCATCACGGACGCGGCTGCCGCTTCTCAGAATGACCGGTGGAGAGAGGGAAGTAAGCAGAGTTCTGGTCACTTTCTTAAATATATGTTTTGCGCGTTTGGGGCTGGGGGAACCTATTCTATTACATGGCCAAGGGGTTTTATGTCTAGGGGGAGGGATAGCAAAACGGGGAGGGAGGGGAGAAGGGCTGCAGTAGCGCATGCCAAACTTTCCCGAGGCCAGGTAGGAGGCGAGTCCTATATGACTCTGCTATCCTCGCTGGTGGGCAGTTTTTGGGACTTGGGGGGGGGGGGGGGAACGACTACAGGAGAACCAGGTGGAGCTGGGATGTAAGGTAGGATTAAACACACTACATGAGGGCCAGCAGTGGGGGGGGGGGGGGGTTGTTATAGTTTTGGGGGTGGGACAGGCCCTTAAAGCAGAAGGCAAGGCACCTCAACATAAAAGAAGTCATCTGTATGTTGAGGCCACACTACTTCGCATCCCAGTGGACCGGAAACACAGACGTGGTGCGTTAATTCACGTTGCCATGTGCTGCGATTGCACAAAAAAGTGCATATCGCATAAGCTCCTATTAGCAGTTCACCACAATCGGCCAGCACTAGTGTGCGCTTTTTAACACGTGATCTAATCACAAATGCTGTTGGTGTGGCGCTAGCTCTTAAACAGGTCTTCGGGGTTTATATTATTTCTTTTCAAATGACAATTACGAGAGTGGGGTTTATATGGATTATAAAAAAATTGGTTCCAGTTCTTCTTTAAATGAACATGAAGGCAAGAAAAATTAGAATACAGATTGAGAATGTCAATGGAATAAACTAAAGGAACTTACATTCCTTGTTCTACAATCTGTCAGGATAAATTAGTTTTCAGCTTAGCTCTAAAAGCCCGTAACTGACGATTAAAGGGCCAACCTAAATCTCATACACACGTACTAGTGCATGAACGTGGCCCAACAGTGGAGTGTCTACCACTGGGCATTTGTCAAATCTGCGGCCGTTCGCGAGTATCTAAAAACGACCCCTGAGCAAACTGAGATACACACTCGGACTTTCACACGCGTTAGCATTGCAGCATGTAGATTCATATGCGAGGCTTTAAACAAGATCATGGCTATTGATCATGGGCAGGCAGCAGTTAATTTGAAAAAAAAAAAAAAAAAAACCCAGGAGGTTACCACCATAGAGTGAAGTTCGGTGATCTCTCAATGCAGCTCTCTAGATGTTTGAAAACTACAACTCCCACCATTCCTAACTACAACAGAGGAAAACATAGGAATGCTGGAGCTGTATGTTTCAAACATCTGGAGAGCCATAGTTTGCCCGTCAGTAGGGGCAATCCCCATGTAACCTCAACCATTTAAACCCATTTTGGGCAGGGATGTCAAAACTGGCACTCCAGATGTTTAAGAAACTACTTGTTAACATAAGTTATATTTTTTTCAAAACTTCTTGGGGAGGCCAAAGGTATAACCAGCCCTCCATGGACACACATGAAACCCCCCATGGAGTATCACTGTTCCATCACTGTTATTACATCCCTCTTCATTGGCTTCCGGTTGCACACGGGTTAACCGCTCTCCACCCCATTGCCCACCCTCACTCTCGTTGGGAGCAGTCCGCGCTCCTGT
Organism: Hymenochirus boettgeri; assembly: GCA_019447015.1. Lineage (NCBI taxonomy): Eukaryota > Metazoa > Chordata > Amphibia > Anura > Pipidae > Hymenochirus > Hymenochirus boettgeri. The sequence goes on from JAACNH010002624.1 coordinate 23,926, forward strand.
CCCGAGCCGCCCCATTCCCCGGTCCCACTTGGAACTCCCAGGTCCCTTCTAGGTCTGGGAAGACAGTTAGCAGGGGTGTCGGCGGAACCTAGCGGCTGAGAGGCGACACCAGCAAGAGCACCACAGCAACTTCTCCATCGCGCCCGACACTCAGCTCCAACCGACTGGGAGGGGTTAAATAGTGACGCGCCAGTCAGGTGACGCGATCACATGACGCAGCGGGGGCGGAGGATCACGTGCTCCAGGAAATCACGCCGGTGGGGATGTTTTCCTGGGAGGATCACGTGACAAGATCCCGGCATGCTTGCGCTTCCAACAATCGAACTTGGAACTCCAAATGTTCATATAGATAAAACGAGAAATCGCCTTTGGGGGTTATTTTCAAGGCATGAAGGTTGCAGGAATCTATCCAGATTATAAAGTTTCCGGGGCACGTTAAAGGGGAAGTTCATTTGGAAAAACAATACGGATTAACGTACCCCAGACCGAATGCATAGACACAGACGATTCTTGCCCGAAACAGCCATCCGTCGCGTGTAGCGGCCTCGGCCGTTGGTGGGTCGTTCCTCGCTCGTAAATCGAGCATATGTACGAGCCTTAACAGAAGATTACACACGTGGCCTGGAAGAGGTGGTGGGGATTGCAATCTTTAAAGAATCGGGGTTTGTTCTAGTTATTACTAATTTAGTACTACCATATTAATAGATTGTGCTAATAACAGACATCCCACCTTTGCTAAATGTGGGCTTCTAGGCAAGGTGGTAAGAAGGGCGCAGGAGGTTGGGTGGGACTTGTATTTGACTTGGAAAACGTTATTAAAGGGTAACTGTAGTCTCCAATTGTTCTCAAACTAGAAAGATTATATATAACAGCCTTCATCGTACCTTCAAAATAAACCTAAATCACATCTCTAATAACATTTAGTTATTGCTAGAAGGTTCAGCAATTATTACTTCCTGGTTGAACACTTCCTGTTTTCAGCCATGTGACCAGCTTGCAGTCATGTGAACCAGTCTGCCTGCATTAATAGGTTCCCCTTCTCAACTGTCAATTTTTTCCCCAGGTACTTCCTGTTTTCCCCCCAGCATTAAGTCTTAACTGAGCAGGCTTCTCCCCCGGGTGCAAGGGGCATGCAGAGATTAGGTGATGTCACTTACTGGAAACAGCGAAGTTTGAACATTCACCCCAATGTCATTTCTCACAGGCTGAACGAGAGATTTGATTGTCTGCTCATTATAAAATAAATACAGCAGGCTTTCATTTAATCCTAAATTGTTGTGGGGACCACAGTTGCCTTTAAAGGGGCTGGTTGGAGGTGTTTCTTGGGCCAAAAAGGTGGTTGAGAAGCAGGCAAGTGCGGTCGTGGGAGGGCCACGCCCAAAATCCGGGAGACTCCTGCCAGGAGGGTGGGATACCTGTCATAATTATCTACACATAAGTGTTCCGTTGTATTCAATTAGATCAACTGGACTTGAATTAGTTCTTGAAGACGTTTCGCTAGTCATCCCGACTGGCTTTCTCAATTTCAGAATGACTTGTACAAGAGATCTGTGGCAATTATGTACCCTGGAAAATCCCAATTAGCATATCACAGCCAGGTGTTAAGGTGTGATTAGATAGTGCTAAGAGTGATATGGAACGCCCAGAGTAAGGTTTTAAAACAGCATTGTACATGCAGACAGTTGGTGTCGACCCCCCCCTCTATTTGAGGCTGGTTTCTTATTTTCACATAAATGTCCTCCTTAAACACTCTTCTTGAACGCAGTCCGTTCTTCGCCAGTATGTTACATTACAATCTTCAAAGGTATGTCCTTTATCCTTAAGATGCAGATACACGGCTGAGTCCTGACCCAGGAATTGGCTCTTCTGTGCTTGGGCCAGACGTTATGCAGTTGATGGTTTTTGGTTCTCCCATATCGCTCCCACATACAATCAGTAGCATGAGGAATTTAATGTACATTTTTGTTAAAGGGGAAGTTTAGTGGGAAATCGTGTTATTATTGCTATGTTCCCTGTTACGTATAGAACCCTATCACACCATTTAATCCAGGGATTAGCATAGGAATTTAATGTACATTTTTGTTAAAGGGGAAGTTTAGTGGGAAATAGTGTTATTATTGCTATGTTCCCTGTACGTATAGAACCCTATCACACCATTTAATCCAGGATTAGCATAGGAATTTAATGTACATTTTGTTAAAGGGGGAAGTTTAGTGGGAAAAGTGTTATTATTGCTATTTCCTGTTACGTATAGAACCCTATCACACCATTTAATCCAGGGATTAGCACAGGAATTTAATGTACATTTTTGTTAAAGGGGAAGTTTAGTGGGAAAGAGTGTTATTATTGCTATGTTCCTGTTACGTATAGAACCCTATCACACCATTTAATCCAGGGATTATCAAGGAATTTAATGTACATTTTTGTTAAAGGGGAAGTTTAGTGGGAAATAGAGTTATTATTGTTATGTTCCCTGTTACGTATAGAACCCTATCACACCATTTAATCCAGGGATTAGCATAGGAATTTAATGTGCATTTTTGTTAAAGGGGAAGTTTAGTGGGAAATAGTGTTATAATTGCTATGTTCCCTGTTACGTATAGAACCCTATCAAACCATTTAATCCAGGGATTAGCATAGGAATTTAATGTACATTTTTGTTAAAGGGGAAGTTTAGTGGGAAATAGTGTTATTATTGCTATGTTCCCTGTTACGTATAGAACCCTATCACACCATTTAATCCAGGGATTAGCATAGGAATTTAATGTACATTTTTGTTAAAGGGGAAGTTTAGTGGGAAATAGTGTTATAATTGCTATGTCCCTGTTACGTATAGAACCCTATCACAACATTTAATCCAGGGATTAGCATAGGAATTTAATGTACATTTTGTAAAGGGGAAGTTTAGGGAAATGTGTTATTTGCTATGTTCCCTGTTACTTAGAACCCTATCACACCATTTAATCCAGGGATTAGCATAGGAATTTAATGTACATTTTTGTTAAAGGGGAAGTTTAGTGGGAAATAGTGTTATTATTGTTATGTTCCCTGTTACGTATAGAACCCTATCACACCATTTAATCCAGGGATTAGCATAGGATTGAATGTTCATTTTTGTTAAAGGGGAAGTTTAGTGGGAAATAGTGTTATAATTGCTATGTTCCCTGTTACGTATAGAACCCTATCACACCATTTAATCCAGGGATTAGCATAGGAATTTAATGTACATTTTTGTTAAAGGGGAAGTTTAGTGGGAAATAGAGTTATTATTGTTATGTTCCCTGTTACGTATAGAACCCTATCACACCATTTAATCCAGGTTAGCATAGGACTTTATGTACATTTTTGTTAAAGGGGAAGTTTAGTGGGAAATAGTGTTATTATTGCTATGTTCCCTGTTACGTATAGAACCCTATCACACCATTAATCCAGGGATTAGCATAGGAATTTAATGTGCATTTTTGTTAAAGGGGAAGTTTAGTGGGAAATAGTTTTAAATTCCTATGCTAATCCCTGGATTAAATGGTGTGATAGGGTTCTATACGTACAGGGAACAAACAATAATAACTCTATTTCCACTAAATTCCCCTTTAACAAAAAGTAATTAAATTCTATGCATACCCTGGATTAAATGGTTGATAGGGTTCTATACGTAACAGGGAACAAGCAATTATAACACTATTTCCCCATAAACTTCCCCTTTAACAAAAATGCACATTAAATTCCTATGCTAATCCCTGGATTAAATGGTGTGATAGGGTTCTATACGTAACAGGGAACATAACAATAATAACACTATTTCCCACTAAACTTCCCCTTAACAAAAATGTACATTAAATTCATGCTAATCCCTGGATTAAATGGTGTGATAGGGTTCTATACGTAACAGGGAACATAGCAATAATAACACGATTTCCCACTAAACTTCCCCTTTATCAAAAATGTACATTAAATTCCTATGCTAATCCCGGATTAAATGGTTTGATAGGGTTCTATACGAACAGGGAACATAGCAATTATAACACTATTTCCCACTAAACTTCCCCTTAACAAAAATGTACATTAAATCCTATGTAATCCCGGATTAAATGGTGTGATAGGGTTCTATACGTAACAGGAACATAACAATAATAACTCTATTTCCCACTAAACTTCCCCTTTAACAAAAATGTACATTAAATTCCTGTGCTATCCCTGGATTAAATGGTGTGATAGGGTTCTATACGTAACAGGGAACATAGCAATAATAACACTTTTCCCACTAAACTTCCCCTTAACAAAAATGTACATTAAATTCCTATGCTAATCCTGGATTAAATGGTGGATAGGGTTCTATACGTAACAGGGAACATAGCAATAATAACACGTTTCCCACTAAACTCCCCTTTAACAAAAATGTACATTAAATTCCTATGCTAATCCCTGGATTAAATGGTGTGAAAGGGTTCTATACGAACAGGGAACATAGCAATAATACACTATTTCCCACTAAACTTCCCCTTTAACAAAAATGTACATTAAATCCTATGCTAATCCTGGATAAATGGTGTGAAGGGTTCTAACGTAACAGGGAACATAGCATAATAACACTATTTCCCACTAAACTTCCCCTTAACAAAAATGTACATTAAATCCTATGCTAATCCCTGGATTAAATGGTGTGATAGGTTTCTATACGTAACAGAGAACATAGCAATAATAACTCTATTTCCCACTAAACTTCCCCTTAACAAAAATGTACATAAATTCCTTGCTAATCCTGGATTAAATGGTGTGATAGGGTTCTATAAGTAACAGGGAACATAGCAATAATAACACTATTCCCACTAAACTTCCCCTTTAACAAAAATGTACATTAAATTCCTATGCTAATCCCTGGATTAAATGTGTGTGTGATAGGGTTCTATACATAACAGGGAACATAGCAATAAAAACTCTGTTTCCCACTAGATATGACCTACTGCAAAATGACCTGGATGCTGGTAGTAAGGGCTAGCTGTAGTCACTGACTATTTATGCTGTGGGAGGGAACAGAAGATACACAGTCCCAGTTAAGAAATGTACTAAATTATATGGTAACTGAGATGATAATTATAGCAAGCCTTTAGAACATATATTCCCCTAATCCCCTTGTAATATAATCAGCTTGAAAAGTAACTATAATGTTCTAAAGCTTGCTATGATTATCATTTTAGGGTTAGGTCCAACTTTGCGCTTTGTTCACGCTTCCTGTTCGCACTGAAAATGCAATGCTACCGGACAGTTGTACAAGTGCGCCGAGCTCCTGTCCGTTATTGGTTCGTATGCATGCACTCTGTGCAGATCACATGCGTGCCAATAACGTAGATATGGCCTGGAAGACGGCGCACATGGAGTATCGTGTACAGCAACATATTGCAAAAATCCTGCATGCGCTGCGGTGCGTGATAGTGGGACCTAGCCCTTGGGAAACACCATTGTTAGCTTCATCCTAAAAAATATCACCCTGCAACTACAATGTAGTATAACCACTAGGGGGCCTCTCATGGATGTTATCGGTGCCCCATCTCTGTTAGTCCATAGTCAATGAATGAAAGGAATATGTTTATGTTCTGTGCCATCAATGTTTGGCCCCTTTATGCTTATGACTCCTGTCATGACCTGATAGGATAATAAAAATCTCTTTATGGTTAATCCTGTCTGGCTCCAGGTTTGACTCTCTATTTTAGCACGACCCACAGGAACAATGGATTATTCATAGACCAATCAAAGCTTCTCTGTGCCCTAGAAAACTGTTCTGAACGGGGAGCCATTGTAAAGAATTTGCTGATGAGAAAATTAAATCTCATTATTATAAATCCATTATGTGAGATATAAACATGGCTGGTATATGGATTCACCAAAAAACGTACGGCAGGGAGTTTGCACAGAGGTTCGTTTACCGATAATCACATTATAGTAAATGATATTACATTATATTATTACAAGTCTATTACACATCAAAGAGAAATCAGACCCTGGGGCCATTAGGAAATTTCTCATTTCTAAATGAAACCTTAAAACATGGTTTGCATGTGAGTCTGTTTGGGGGTAAATGTAATAAACCACATACAATAGAGGGGCGACTTTAACCCTGGCCAGCCGGCCTTACATTATTCATTACCTCTATTCAATTATCCAATCAAATGATCCAGTATTTTGTGACCAATATTCAATAAGGGCCCAAACCAGGGCAACCTCAGCACTTAAGTTTTTGCATTGTGGCAGGGGATAACTAGATGGGAGCAGGGAGGAGCAGTCACAGGGGGGCCCATCTTATTTTATTATGAGAGCTATAGCCTCTACCAGAAAAAATACTGTGGATGAAGCACATCATAGTTTTGCAGGGGGACCCAGTGATTCCTAGTCACATCACTGCTGACTGGCCAATCAACACAGCACCGCCTACACCAGGGGCCAAGATGGCAACCCTACTTGGGCCCCCAAACCAAACAGATCAAAGCACTAAAGAGACTTAAAATAACTATTAAATATATTAACTGTTTTTGGTGAATTTGGGGTACACAATGCCACGGAATTCAGTTTGATGCCAAACCGGGCAAACAGCTGGCAGATGTTAAATGCTGATAGCGCCTCTCGGTGCATCGCTATCTGCCGCCAGCTATGAGCTGATGTTTAAAGCCACAATAGAATGCTGCTTTTGGTATAACATCGCGTGTGCACGGTTATCTTGTGCTAGCCACGCAAGCTGCTTCAACAAAGGAGTTTAAGTCACGCTAAACGATATAACATTGGCAACACTAGTTTCAACACGCATTTGGATCGCAATCACATCGCCATTAAAACCGCCGAGCCCTAAAAGTCTGATATCGCACGAAATGCTTTTCTGGTGTCTATTGTTTTAGGATTAGACAGTTTGTAAAAGTGTTGTCTATCAGTGTTACAAACTGCTTATACGCCAACATGTGGGCTACACCAAGTAATATGAACATCCAACCTGAATAAAACTTATAAAACCTATCCATCGTGTTTTCCTCTAACTGTTGGCAGGGCATTCTGGGAGCTGTAGTTCTGCAGCAGCAGAAGAAAGATTGTACAATCCCTTCTATGGCAATCTGACATTACCGTACTCATGTGATCTGTACACCTGACGGGCCTGGGTCATGTGAAGTTGAGTGGAAGCATGGTCAGTACAGATACAAAAATGCACCCATTCAGAATCACGTCAAAGGTTCTATTTTCAGTTGGTTTTATACCCCCAAGAAATCCCATCAACTATTTCTCAGTGATAAGGAGACGGGATTGGGAAAGTTCCTTCCTGGTTGGTTAAACTTTGTTGAACTTTCTGCTTTCATGCGAGATGAATTAATCAGGAATGACACAATCATGGTCAGTCACGATGAAGTCTAATATTTGTTACTTTAAGAAAGCCTTTGTTGTATAAATCCATTAAGTTTCATGGTTACTGTGTGATGTACTGTTGTAGAAATCATTTTGTAAAAAGAAGAAACTATTTTCCTGGAGGTAGGAGACATTCCTACCTCTCGTTCTTACCTTATTGCAGATTTATACCTTTTAAAGATGCGGCATGCTGTAAATAACAAGTTTAATTATATAGTCTCTTTATTAAAGTGTCATACTCCTTATACTGAATTACTGAATACTTCATTACTAACTTCCAATTTTTTATACTCCCATAGTCTTAAGGTTTGTACTCACGTGCGACACAGGTGATCACGGGTGATAATCGTCCGTGTGGGGCCCTTTATTGGCCGAAACAGACGTTCGGCCGGGGAACGGCGGACGACCAACTTGGCGGATCTCCAAATGATAAAGGGCACATACACGGGCAGATTATTGGCTGAAACGACGTTGTACGATCGTGCGTTGCGGGTTGGGACCCGTGATCGCACGTGTGTACGAACCCTTACAAGGATTTATCAGTCATGGTTGGAAGTTTTGTTTGAGACACAGGAGATTCAATTTGTGGCCCTTCCTAAGATACGCTACCAATTACACGATTCCTTTTGTGTCTGGTTTGTAGCAGGTTATAGCTTGGGTCTTACTCATTTTCTGACTGTTAATGGACAGGGGAGGGGTGTAAGCCGTACAGTAGTTTATAGAGCAACTCTGCTCAACAAAATCTCTGTAAAATCTTTTCATATGTCAAACTCCCTATGCCAGGGAGGTAGGAAATCTTATTCTTACATCACTTGTGTGGCCACATGTACGCACAGGGAGCTGTGAAAGTACCACGGTGTAGCAATTAAGAACTCGCCACTCGATTTAGTACGATCTCCCGTGATGGACATAGTCAGGCTGGGAGGTATTTTGACATTTCGGTCCTATTTTAAGGATAATTGTACAGTTGTTGCTCCACCCTCCTTTTGGCCCAGGACCTAACCAACAGGAAGACAATTTCTGCAAGAAGCGCCTCTTCCCATTGGATAGATCCCAAACGTGTTGGGGCAGGACTTGCGCACAGTTGTCCTTTTAGGATTTCCTACCTCCCTGGGATAGAGACTTAAAATAAAACATTAATTGAGGGCATAGTTGCATTTTAACTCTTATTAAATAGTTTTCAGTCCATTATGGAATAGCAGAGACCCCCATTTCTCTAACTAGATCTACACTATAGATTTTTATAGCCTGTCCCATCCTATAACAATATTGCAGTGTGACTGGAAAAATAGTAACACGTTCGATGAGCAGACTTCATGTACACAAAATGATTCAGTCTCATTACCATGCTGAATGCCTGCTTCCTCGGTCTATAAAAAATTGTTGTTTTCTAATTAGCATATGCCTGTGATTATGTTGGCATTGCCTAGACAACCAATACATCGACATCAAAATCCTAAATCCGTCCCAATCAGCTCCTTGTAATGCTGAGTGGCGTGTTTGCATTGTGAGATACATTTGTAATCAAATTAATACCGGGATATAAAAAGCTGAAATGTCAGAATGTCACCGCGTATCAGCCTGGGGTTTATGAATGTAACGCAGAAATAAAGGTACATTCTGTATTACAGGGAATTCGGTGGGTAACTACGGGGGAACTTGTGTAGATAAAATAAGGAAGACTGATATAACCCTCTGGAGTCCCCGTGTATCCCTTCAGAACAGACACCAATCTATCACCACTTTCTTCACACAACAGACAGCCTCCGTTGCCGGCAGGCTAGAAGTGCCTCAGCAGACATGGTTGCCCCCTTGACTTAAAGTGCAAAGTATCTGTGCTGAGGCCGGGGATACTGGAGAAAACCAGAGTGCCGCGTGACTGTAGACTGGGCAGAGAGCTGGACAAAGCAAGGGTAGGAGTCAAGGTCAGAACATGGGTAGTTAATCAGCAAAGCACGGTATCAGAGGTCTAGAGAAGCTTAGTCAGGTCATGGTCCGAGGTCGGAACGGCGGTAAACATCAGCAAAAAGAACGAGCAGGAATCAGGAACCAGGAAGACAATAACAGAAACTCACACCATGAGCTAGGAAACCAACAAAAAGGGCAAAGCATCAAGAGAAGGCGGACGTAATATAGGAAGACAGGACGAAATCGAAAGGACCGAGAGAGAGAAGACCAAAAGAGCTGAATGTTTCCGTAAATGAACAAAGCCAAGCTAAGACCATCGAACCTACCAGGAGAGGATATTCTTATAAACAAGTCTGGCTTAGAGAAGGGTAACTGTGACTAAGCGAAGGATAGGTCTGGCTAAGAGAAGGGTAACATTGACTAAGAGAAGGGTACGTTCACTAAGAGAAGGGTAACTAACTAAGTGAAGGGTAATTCTGACTAAGCAAAGGGTAAATCTGAATAAGTGAAGGGTAATTCTGACTAAGCGAAGGGTAGTCTGGCTAAGAGAAGGATAACTCTGAACTAAGTGAAGGGTAAGTCTGGCTAAGAAAAGGGTAACTCTGGCTAAGCGAGGGGTAATTCTGACTAAGCGAAGGGTAATCTGACTAAGCGAAGGGTAATTCTGACTAAGAAAGAGTAATTCTCGAATAATGGAAGGGTAATTCTGACTAAGTGAAAGGTAATTCTGGATAATGGAAGGGTAATTCTGACTAAGCAAAGGGTAATTCTGAATAATGGAAGGTAATTCCGATGAAGCAATGGGTAATGACTAAGCAAAGCGTAACTCTGACTAAGAAAAGGGAACTCTGACTAAGCAAAGGGTAATTCTGACTAAGCAAAGGGTAATTCTGACGAAGCGAAGGGTAATTCTCTCTAAGAGAAGGGTAATTCTGACTAATCAAAGGGTAATTGTGAATATGGAAGGATAATTCTGACTAAGCGAAGGGTAATTCTGACTAAGCGAAGGGTAATTCTGATTAAGCGAAGGGTAACTCTGACTAAGAAAGGGTTATTCTGACTAAGCGAAGGGTAATTTGATAGACGAAGGGTATTTCTGACTAAGCGAAGGATAATTCTGACTAAGAAAGGGTAATTCTGATTAAGCAAAGGGTATTTCTGACTAAGCAAAGGATAATTCTGACTAAGCGAGGGTAATTTGATTAAGCGAAGGGTTATTTCGACTAAGCAAAGGGTAATTCTGACTTAGCAAAGGGTAATTCTGATAAGGAGAAGGGTAATTCTCTCTAAGTGAAGGGCTATTCTGCAAGCAAAGTGTAAATCTGAAAATGGAAGGGTATTCAGCTAAGCGAAGGGTAATTCTGACTAAAGCACAGGGTAATTTTGACTACGCGAAGGGTAATTCTGATGAAGCGAGGGTAATTCTGCTGAAGCGAAGGGTAATCTCTCTAAGTGAAGGGTGAGGTATTCTGACTAAGCAACGGTAATTCTGAATAATGGAAGGGTAATTCTGATTAGGCGAAGGGTAAATGGACTAAGCGAAGGGTAATTCTGACTAAGCGAAGGGTAATTCTGAATAGCGAAGGGTAATTCTGAATAAGCGAAGGGTAATTCTGACTAAGCTAAGGGTAATTCTGATTAACGCGAAGGGTAATTCTGATTAAGCGAGGGTAATTCTGAATAAGCGAAGGGTAATTCTGAATAAGCGAAGGGTAATTCTGACTAAGCGAAGGGTAATTCTGACTAAGCGAAGGGTAATTCTGATTAAGCGAAGGGTACTGGAAGGTAATTCTGATAAGCGAAGGGTAATTCTGAATAAGCGAAGGGTAATTCTGAATAGCGAAGGGTAATTCTGACTCTACGCGAAGGATAATTCTGATTAGCGAAGGGTAATTCTGACTAAGCAAAGGATAATTCTGAATAGGGAAGGGTAATTCTGATTAAGCGAAGGGAAATTTCTGACTAAGTTAAGGGTAATTCTGAATAATGAAGGGTATTCTGATTAAGCGAAGGAAATTCGACTAAGTGAAGGTAATTCTGGATAATGGAAGGTAATCTGGACTAAGCAAGGGTAATTCTGACTAGCAAAGGGTAATTCTGAATAATGGAAGGGTAATTCTGAATAATGGAAGGGTAATCCAATGAAGCAATGGGTAATTTGACTAAGCTCAAAGCATAAACTCTGACTAAGAAAAGGGTAACTGACTAAGCAAAGGGTAATTCTGACTAAGCAAAGGGTAATTCTGACGAAGCGAAGGGTAATTCTGAATAAGCGAAGGGTAATTCTGACTAAGCGAAGGGTAATTCTGATTAAGCGAAGGGTAATTCTGATTAAGCGAAGGGTAATTCTGAATAAGCGAAGGGTAATTCTGAATAAGCGAAGGGTAATTCTGACTAAGCGAAGGGTAATTCTGATTAAGCGAATGGGTAATCTGATAAGAGCGAAGGGTAATCTGATTAAGCGAAGGGTAATTCTGAATAAGCGAAGGGTAATTCTGAATAAGCGTAAGGATCGATAAGCGAAGGATAATTCTGATTAAGCGAAGGGTAATTCTGACTAAGCACAAGGATAATTCTGAATAGTGGAAGGGTAATTCTGATTAAGCGAAGGGAAATTCTGACTAAGTTAAGGGTAATTCTGATAATGAATGGTAATTTGATTAAGCGAAGGGAAATTCTGATAAGCGAAGGGTAATCTGAATAAGCGAAAGGGTAATTCTGACTAAGCGAGGATAATTCTGATTAAGCGAAGGGTAATTCTGACTAAGCAAAGGATAATTCTGAATAGTGGAAGGGTAATTTGATTAAGCGAAGGGAAATTCGACTAAGTTAAGGGTAATTCTGAATAATGGAAGGGTAATTCTGATTAAGCGAAGGGAAATTCTGACTAAGTGAAGGGTAATTCTGGATAATGGAAGGGTAATTCTGACTAAGCAAAGGGTAATTCTGACTAAGCAAAGGGTAATTCTGAATAATGGAAGGGTAATTCTGAATAATGGAAGGGTAATTCCAATGAAGCAATGGGTAATTCTGACTAAGCAAAGCATAACTCTGACTAAGAAAAGGGTAACTGACTAAGCAAAGGGTAATTCGACTAAGCAAAGGTAATTCTGACGAAGCGAAGGGTAATCGAATAAGCGAAGGGTAATTCTATGGACTAACTAAGGGTATTCTGATTAAGCGAAGGTAATTCTGATTAAGGAAGGGTAATTCTGAATAAGCGAAGGGTAATTCTGAATAAAGCGAAGGTAATAATTCTGACTAAGCGAAGGGTAATTCTGACTAGCGAAGGGTAATTCGATTAAGCGAAGGGTAATTCTGAATAAGCGAAGGGTAATTCTGATTAGCGAAGGGTATTCGAATAAGCGAAGGGAATTCTGAATAAGCGAGGTAATTCTGACTAGCGAAGGAAATTCTGATTAAGCGAAGGGTAATTCTGACTAAGCAAAGGATAATTCTGAATAGTGGAAGGGTAATTCTGATTAAGCGAAGGGAAATTCTGACAAGTTAAGGGTAATTCTGAATAATGGAATGGTAATTCTGATTAAGCGAAGGGAAATTCTGACTGTGAAGGGTAATTCTGGATAATGAAGGTAAGGGTAATTCTGACTAAGCAAAGGGTAATTTCTAATGGAAGGGAAATTCTGAATAATGGAAGGGTAATTCAATGAAGCAATGGGTAATTCTGACTAAGCAAAGCATAACTCTGACTAAGAAAAGGGTAACTGACTAAGCAAAGGGTAATTCTGACTAAGCAAGGGTAATTCTGACGAAGCGAAGGGTATTCTCTCTAAGAGAGGGTATTCTGACTAAGCAAAGGGTAATTGTGAAAAGTGGAAGGATAATTCTGACTAAGCGAAGGGTATTCTGATTAAGCGAAGGGTAATGACTAAGAAAGGGTCTGAATACGG
>JAACNH010002625.1:0-37095 GCA_019447015.1 Hymenochirus boettgeri
TGCAAGTATCGAAGTTTGCTATCCATGATAGGATTTTTTGTGAATCTAGTCCATATATCGCAATTATAGAAGTTTGCTATCCATGATAGAATAATGTGGGTATCTGTCAAGGTATAACTAAATATATCTAGAAGAATGGACGTTGGCTATCCATGATAGGATACTGTGGGTTTCTAGTCTAGCTATAACTAGATATAGTGGATAAATTAAAGTTGGCTATCCACTATATCTAGTTCATATATAAACTATATATAACTAGAAGTATAGAAGTTGGCTATCAATTATAATAGGACACTGTGGGTAACTAGTCCATTAATATAACTATATATATTAGAAGTATAAGTTTACTTTCCATTATAATAGGATACTGTGGTTACTAGTACCATATAACTATATATAACTAGAAGTATATAAGTTTGCTATCCATTATAATCGGATACTGTGGGGGATCTAGTCCATATTTATAACTAGATATAACTAGAGATTAGAAGTGTGCTATACATTATAATAGGATACTGTGGGTATCTAGTTCATATATAACAGAATAGAAGTTGGCTATCCATTATAATAGGATACTGTGGGTACCTAGTCCATATATAAATATTATAGCTGGATGTATAGAAGTTTGATATACATTATAATAGGATACCGTGGGTACCTAGTCCATACATAACTATATATAGCTGGAAGTATAGAAGTTGGCTATCCATTATTATAGGATACTGTGGGTACCTAGTCCAATATAACTATATATAGCTGGAAGTATATAGGTTTGCTATACATTATTATAGGATACTGTGGGTACCTGTCCATATATAACTATATACAGCTGGATGTATAGAAGTTTGCTATACATTATAATAGGATACTGTGGGTACCTAGTCAATAAATAACTAAATATAGTGGATGTATAGAAGTTGGCTATCCATTATAATAGGAAAAGTGGGTACCTAGTCCATATATAACTATATATAGCTGGATGTACAGAAGTTGGCTATGCATTATAAAGGTACTGTGGGTACCTAGCCATATAAAACATATATAAGCTGGATGTATAGAAGTTGGATATACATTATAAAAGTATACCGTGGGTACCTAGTCCATATATAACTATATATAGCTGGATGTATAGAAGTTGGTATCCATTATTATAGGATACTGGGGGTACCTAATACATACATAACTATATATAGCTGGATGTATAGAAGTTGGCTATACATTAAATAGGATACTGGGGATACCTAGTCAATATATAACTATAATAGCTGGATGTATAGAAGTTGGCTATACATTATAATAGATACTGTGGATCCTAGTCAATATATAACTAATATAGCTGGATGTATAGAAGTTGGCTATGCATTATTATAGGATACTGTGGGTACCTAATCCATACATAACTATATAAAGCTGGAAGTTTAGAAGTTTGCTATACATTATAATAGGATACTGTGGGTACCTAGTCCATATATACCTATATATAGATGGAAGTTTAGAAGTTTGCTATACATCATAATAGGATACTGTGGGTACCTAGTCCATATATAACTATATATAGCTGGATGTATAGAAGTTGGCTATATGTTATAATAGGATACTGTGGGTACCTAGTCCATATATACCTATATATAGCGTTAAGTTTAGAAGTTTGCTACGCATTATAATAGGATACTGTGTGTACCTAGTCCATATATAACTAATTATAGCTGGATGTATAGAAGTTTGCTATCATTATAATAGGATACTGTGGGTAAATTGTCTATACATAACTATATATAGCTGGAAGTTTAGAAGTTTGCTATACATGATTATAGGATACTGTGGTGACCTAGTCCATATATAACTATATATAGCTGGATGTATAGAGTTTGCTATACATTATACTAGGATACTGTGGGTAACTAGTCCATAATAAATAAATATAGCTGGATGTATAGAAGTTGGCTATCCATTATAATAGGATACTGTGTGTACATAGTCCATATATAACTATATATAGCTGGAAGTTTAGAAGTTTGCTATGCATTATTATAGGGTACTGTGGGTACCTTGTCAATATATAACTATATATAGCTGGATGTATAGAAGTTGGCTATCCATTATAATAACGATACTGTGGGTACCTAGTCCATATATAACTATATATAGCTGGATGTATAGAAGGTGGCTATACATTATAATAGGATACGTGGGTACCTAGTCCATATATAACATATATAGCTGGAAGTTTAGAAGTTTGCTATGCATTATAATAGGATACTGGGTACTAGTCCATATATAACTATATATAGCTAGATGTTAGAAGTTGGCTATACGTTATAATAGGATACTGGTGTACCTAGTCCATATATAACTATATAAGCTGGATGTATAGAAGTTGGCTATACGTTATAATAGGATACTGTGGGTACCTAGTCCATATATAACTATATATAGCTTGATGAAAGAAGTTGGCTATACATTATAATAGGATTCTGTGGGTGTTTCTGGTATTAAGGATTAACACAATGGGTCGTTTTTACATTTCTGATTTGTTGATCACCGCACACTAAGTTTGTGCTCACAGAGACAGTGACAGTCAGAGGGAATAACAGAATCTCCCTTCAGCACATTGTTCCTTGTTACATACTTTTACTGTAGCAATAGACAAGTGATGGGGCAGTGTCTGGGTTTTGTAGGTGAATAGAACAGAACGTTCAGGGGAATGTAGGGAGGGATCTATGATGGATCCAGTAGGGACAAGCTGGGAAGTTAAGTTCTAGAAAGTAACCCGGGAGGGCGCTTGGCCCAGATCAGGACGATCCCCCACCCCCTCACTATTGGGCATTTGTTAAACTGACGTGACACAGATTTCTCGATACTCCTGCAAAGCGAATGTGAATGGCACCATAGAAATCAACGAGTCCTTCCCACTGCACTTATTCATGGCCAACTTAATTTATGCCACGCGATTCTGTCTTGGTGAAATGAAGCAGAAAGGCTCTTTTTTCTCTCTCCTCTTCCTTCCTCCATCACTTGCCCCCTCCTCCTGCCCCTTTTTATTCTCTCTCCTTTCACAGAGTGGGGCTAACTGGGAGACTGTTTAACTGGAGGGTTTCTATAGGAGGCTGTTGTAGTTTAACTCCTGCCCACCAGTAGTTGCTCTGAACAAAGGAGAGACTCGGTCTGGCTATTCATCCTTTCTTTGCATTTAATTTTCATTGATGTGAGACAAGAGGAGCCCCTTTGGGGACTGGAGCTGAAGGGGATGACACGCCTTTAGACGCGATCAGCCCCCTAGCCAGCATTGCTCCAACCAAATGGCAACTGCATGTCTATATATCATTTAACCCATTGCTTACCACTTCTTTCATGGCAGAGAATGTGTTAAACATCCTACATTAACCTTCCTTTCCCCTCAAATGGGTAAATATTTTACACCATCACTGTTTATTGGGATCAACTGGTTGCTAAATGAACTGGTGGTGGGAAATTTAGAGAGTTATAGAGATAACCAACCCATCCCATGGACAGATGGAAAGAGATAGAGAGAGTTAAACAGATGGTATATAGAAAGGATGGATTGTCACCTAGACATAGATAACAGTACAGTAGAAAATAGTTTACAATAACATTCAATTTCCCATTTGTTTACATATTTCTAATCTCTAAGACCCCCCTCATAATCCAACAGGTAGATCTTTAAAACCAGATAAATAACAACTCAATGGCAGTTATAACAGGGCAAGGTGGATCTAAGTACAAGGTCCCAATATGGGTCTCTGTAGAGTAATATATGATATGACTTAAAAAGTCTGGAAACAAAGCAGTATGCTGTAACAGCTCTGCCTCGAACATGCAAGGGTCCAATCTTGAGCCAAGGAGTTTTTTTCTACTCTCTATGGAAGTGATGAAAGTGTCACATGACTTTTTTGTTGATGCTTTCAATAGAGGAATAACTAACTCCCCTGTCATTTTCAGATTATGTAATTAGCAATTGCAATAGCCAATTGTTAAAAACATATCCACCAGATAGAAAAGCATTAAAAATATTGTTGTATTTTATAGTCAGAGGACAGTACAAAATACATACAGGGTTATTCAATAAAAGTTCTTATCGTTAAAAATGGTGCTAATTGTGCCCCAACCAATCAGATGTTAGCTTTCAAATGTTGTTATCTGATTATATCTGATTGGTTGGGGCAAAATTAGCACCATTTTTAAAGATAAGAACTTTTATTGAATCTCCCTGATATTCTTTATGTTAAATACATAAGTACAAAAAAATCATATACTGTAATATCAAGGAACCAGAGTTAAAGTGCAAGAAGGTACGGGCTTGACCCCTGAATAGCCACCCAGCCTTCAAACAATAATCCAGCAGTGTTTGTTCATACTGGCTTATGTATTGCAATTTAGACTTTGCCCCTCCTCGCTGCCAGGTGTATTTATGGGTGTACACACTTTCCTACGACAAAGGTTTTATCAGACAAGGAGCCATGTAAAGAGCCGTGTTGGGGGGTGGAGCACTTTCATACACAATTTCGGCGGCATCTAATGGGAGTAGCAGTTAAAAAATGTACTATAGGGCCTGGACTTTGAGGAGAAACAACCACACACCAAAGTTTAAGCATACTCTTTGCATTAAGACCAGTCAAACTTATATCATTTAGTTTCACTAGTCAAATCATCTCACATCACTGCATTTCTATAGCATCTAAACTCTTGTGGAAGATTTTCCAAGAGCTGCAGTTGCTCTGCATGACCCAAACATTCAAATCCGTAAGGTATTGCATTTTATATTACAGTCCAATTCTGCAAATTTCAATTTCATTGTTTGTGTGATGAGGGCAAATGTTTTGTGCCATGTGTAATCAGGGTTATTGTTGGATTATGCTGTGGCCACACTATGCGTTTTCATGAATTTGCGCGCGATTCTCCATGTTATTCTGCACCAAAAATGGTGATCGTATTTTCTCCAGAACGAATGTGTGCAAGCTGTATGACCTCTCACTTTTGCATGTAATAACAATACAATTCTCACACATGATCGGATTGCATAAAGTGATCAGAAGTGTGGTCTAGCCCTAAAGGAGCTGTAGCATGTAGACACTTTGGGCCAATTCCACTGGTATCCCATTTATTTACACAGAAACCCTAAAGCAAATTTTACTTGAAGGCAACAAAACATTTACATCCAAAATTAACTTTGGAAACTTCTGACCAATCATAATGCTTTACAGCTGCATTGAAATAGAATGTAGAACCGTATTGGTAAATGTACTGCCATACCAACATTGGCCGGTAGAGACCGCTTAATTACGTGTCCAAAAGAGCTATAATGCACGTAGTGTGTCAGAACAGGTGTACAGTACAGCCCAATGTTCCTTCCTATATCCATGGTTTTAGAAGTTTATACAGCGCTGGGTATCGAGACTTATCGTGTTAGAAATATGTTATTAGGTGATTTCGTTGAAAGAGTCGGCACACATACACGTGTTTTACAGTAATGTCATAGAAATGGCCAACCCGTTGCAATTAGGGATCCTGCCTACAACCCACTGACGCCATCTGGTAACAGAGGGTTCCAGGTTCCTGTTGTGGCACGCGCCCCTTCTACCACCTGGCACAGGTAATACTAACCAAGTACCCGCGATGAGGTCCCTGGCAGATTGTTACCCTATTTGTCCCTCCCTCCCTTGCAATGATCAGATGTTAGTTTTATGAAGGTAAATGATGAAGTTCCATTGCAGGAACACACACGATCTGGGCCCTAGCATACAGAGGCCCTGCAATCCGGGGTGTGTCCATGTGCCATGAATGAAGTGGGCGGGGCCAGGGTGCGTGTGTGAGTGTGTTGGGTGGGGGTTTGAGAGCAGTAGCAATGGCATGTTGCTGATTAGAATAAGAAAGGCCGGTCGCGTGGCCCAGCTGGCACACACTGAGGGCAGATGAAGAATAAGCGGCTCCTCTTATCAGCCTCGCTCATCTCCCACGCTTCTCTCAGCAAAAAGCCGCTCATCATCTGCTGCTGCCTTGATTTCATAAGAAAGCGTCGGTGTTTACCGGGATCCCACAAACCAGGACCGGCCCTTTGTCTGCAGATCAGATTACTGGGGCCAGCTGCTGCTGTTACTACTACCCTGTAGTTTCTGGGGGCAGGAGAGGTTCTCAGGCTACACTAGACAAGGGACCATCACTGTCCCCTCCAAACTGTAACCAAAATGGGACAGGGCAGGGCTTACAGCTGGGTAGGGAAGTCACCAAGTACAGTCACCTGTATGGGCACTGTCTCATCTGGGACTAGACACATGGGGCTATAGGAAAACTAACAGAGGAATATACAGTACCACATGGTGAGGGGAATATACATGTTACACTTGGTGGGGGAATAAACATGTTACACGTGGTGAGGGGAATATAAATGTTAAACATGGTGGGGGAATTTACTGTGACACTTGGTGGGGGAATAAACATGTTACACATGGTGAGGGGAATTACATGTTACACATGGTGAGGGGAATTTACACGTTACACATGGTGAAGGGAATATACATGTTACACTTGGTGGGGGAATAAAAACTGTTACACATGGTGGGGGTGTAATATACATGACATATCGTGAGGGGAATATGCATGTTACACATGGCAAGGGAATATAACATGTTACACATGGCGAGGGGAATAAACATGTTTCACTGGTGAGGGGAATATACATGTTACACATGGTGAGGGGAATAAACATGTTACACTCGGTGAGGGGAAAAACATGTTACACTCGGTGAGGGGAATAAATATGTTACAGTGGTGAGGGGAAATACATGTTACATGTGGTGTGGGAATATACATGTAATACATGGTAAGGGAAAATATTGTACACTGTGTGTAATATACATGTTACACAGGTGAGGGGAATATATGCTACACTAGGTGGTGTAATAACAGTTACACATGGTGAGGGAATATACATGTTACACATGGTGAAGGGATATACATGTAACACATGGTGAAGGGAATATACGTTACACTTGGTGAGGAGGAATATTACATGTTACACATGGTGAGCGGAATATACATGTAACACATGGTAAGGTAATATACATGTACACATGGTAATTTTAATATATATTTAACAGGTGGTACACCTGGTGAGGGGAATATACATGTAGCACGTGGTACATGTGGACATATGGTGAGAGGAATATCATGTTACACATGTTACATGTGACACATGTTGAGGGGAATTAACATGTTACACATGGTGAGGGGATATAATGTAACACATGATGAGAGGAATATACATATACACATGGTACGTGACATATGTTGAGGGGAATTACATGTTACACATGGTGAGGGGAATATACATGTAACACATGGTGAGAGGAATATACATGTTACACATGTATACATCCTACGCTTTGGTTCTATTATAGGTAAATTGAGTTCCGGAGAGGCGCACCCACTACAATACACCCAGTGGGAATCTGCTTTAGGTCTGCGGTCAGTCGCGTGCCTGGTCCCAGTAACATCTGGCAACGCCTAAGGGGAAATTAGCAAATGTGATCCGTGGGATTCCACATACCTCCGGGCTTTATGGGCTGAACAAAACACCATAGAATAAGGAAGGAAAACACTATGCAACCCCAACACTAACAGATTGCCATTGATCCGCGGGGTTGCAGAATGTGTGAGCTGCCCAGGTGCGGCATTTCACAACTAACACATACAGGGCCCCGCATAGCTCCACAGCTTACTAGCAGCTTTGCTCTAAGGGGTCCCAGGGGACGATCCATCCATCTTATTCACATTATCTGTCTTATCTCCTTCTCCCTCGCCGTCCATGTAGAAAGAAAACTCCCCAACTAGACCTTCCCTCTTCCATGGAGTTTAATGGCAATGTCAGATCGAGAGCGAATTGGTCATTAGATGCAGTCAGACAAGCCACACTCCATGCAATGCAGCGACAAGTTACAATACTGGAGAGGATACATTTTTTTAGAACAATTATAAAATATAAATCATTAGCTAAATGAAGACATTAGGGGCTAGGAACACTACTGCATTTTTAACAGGTGATGCAATTGTGCATTAAAAGAGCACACAGTAGTGCTTGCCATTGGTTTGCCACATAGGTGTGTGCTGTCCGTTACACTGTGATCCACTTATCGAGCGAAGGTAACATTTGTTTGTTAAATTCGCATGGCCCCGATAACGGATAGCTAAATAAAGACATAAAAGGCTAGGCAACACTACCGCATTAACAAGATCCGATCATATGTTTAAAAAGTGCACATGCTAGTGTTGGCCATTGGTTTGTCCTCACTAGGTGCACTGTGTCCGTTGTGATGTGTATCAAAGTGCATATGCGATCACCACTTTTTGTACAATTCACATGTGCTCCGATAATGGAACATTACCGTAATCACATTGCAAGCGGATGTTAATGCACATGAAATGTGCACTTTCGTGTGCGTTGTAGTGTGGCCTCAGCCTATGCTAATATTCTGTATATAAAGGCTAAGCTGCAACTATGCGATTTGATCCCCTGGGGAATACAGGTGTAAACGCACATGAGGGCAGGCCACACTGCAACGCAAACGCAATAGCATGCGATTTCATGTGCGATTTCGTTGCGTTTGCGATTTCTTCAATAAGTATAGGAAAACGCATGCGATTGCGATTAAAAATGCAGAAACGCAAAACGCAATCGCAATCGCACCGAAAAATTCGCTTTTTTTGCGTTGGAGTGTTTTCAATGATTTGTAAACGCACAAAAAAACGCAGCAGTGTGGCCTAGCCCGAGGAATAGAAGCGGACAAAAAACAAAACGCATGTGATCTTTTTTAATCAGCATTTTACCCATAATCCCCTAGGAAACGCAAATGCACGTAAAATCGGATACAAGCACACAAGATTTGCACAGTGCTTTTTTTGTGTGTGTGTATTACAGTGGGACCTAGACTAAGGGCTTTGCCACACTACAGCACTTTAACATGCAATCTGATCGTCACTGTGATCCAATCGCACGCTAAAAGCGCACACAGTGTGTGGTCAATCGGTCTAGGTGCACTGCGATCTGATTTTTGGATCACCATTTTCACTGTTTTTCTGTGGATCACTAGCACAAGTTAATTCATCTATTCATTTAATATTAATAATATTGAATGAAAAATATTCAAGTTAATTGATCTATTGGAACGCACAGTCCTGTGCAACAGTGCACGTTATAGTGGGTCTCAGCCTAAATCCTTATTTTATTTTCTGATTTGAGGGCTAGGCCTTACTGGTGCGTTTCTCACACCCTTACGATCGCATTTTGCGATCTGTTAAGCAGAGAATCACATGCCAATGTACTATTTTTTTTGCATATCTCCTGTGCTCCGATAACGCATTATTGACAGAATTACAGTACACGTAAGGAGCGGTAAAACGCCATACATTGGATTGCTATTTCACACGTGTTCCAGCACTGTCAGATGGCCGCAGCCAAAGTGTGTTATTTGTCTACATTGTTTTTTTCTTTCTACCAGTTGAGTAATTTCAGGGGAACTTCACTACAAAAACAATAATCAAAGTATGAATTGGCCATTTGTTGATGATAAATGGTAAGTCACTACCTGGATATTCCAATTTGTTTGTGAGATACAGATTTGTAAATTAAAATAAAAACAAGAACTAAGGGCCATAAATACGTTCAATGGAGATTCACGACCACACGATGTTTACGAAAGGCCACCATGTGCACAACTATCAGTAAGTGTATGAGTGCTTTTCACCTGAAACAGGCATTGTTTATGATCCACCGAGTCAGATCATCAACGATACCTGACAGAGCACCCATACACTTACCGATAGTCGGCCAAAAAGGCCGACTATATGCGCAAATCATCCTTAAGGCTATCGAGAGTAAATGGTGATCACAGAGCAGCTCATGTAATGTGGCCACCCACCATTGACATGCACTGCTCTGCGATTCTCATGCGCTACCGGATCACAATCATGATCCTACACTTGGAGAAAATGGAGCAGTGTGGCCTATCCCAGCATGCACTGCTGTCCAACACAAGGAAAACTTAAAGTTTATAGCAATCTCTACCATAAAAGAATAGGCACTTGCTTCTGTATCCTAGATATGCCACTGGACAGGCTGGGGCATATGGCACTAGATTCGCCCAGAACATGCCCACGGCCTGCACTTACCAGTCCACCTCTGGGACCCACAGGCTGCATTTTTTCACAAAGGGTCACATGCCATTAACAAATATGTGTTATCATGCATTTTACAGCATGTTGTAGCTGTGAAGTCTAAAAGCCTAAAATAGCAAGCTGTTCTTAGGAGGGCAACTGACGATATAATTACAAAAAAAACCTGTTTTTTTGTTTTACCTCACAATCAAAGCAAATTGTGTTAAATGACTCTGCCATAACAGATCAAAAATCAAAGGTAACAACAATTCCCGGCAATGCACAGCGATGTATACAAGTCTACCTCCAACATTTACCTTTAAATAAATACATTATCTGCATTGTGATTTCTATAAGTTTAAGGGCTGATGCTGGTAATGTTAAAGGGTATGATAAAATTATCATTCTGAAATGCTGGTCACGTATTTCCATACAGAAACTGTATGGAAATACTTTTTGTAGGAGAAAAACTCCTACAGAAAGAAGGGATGTGGATTAAAAGACTTAAGGCACGCCACACGCAATGCAAACGCAATCGCACATGGAATCGCATGTATTTCATGTGCACATTTTGTTGCGTTTGCGCATGCGGTTTTTCATTAACTATTGAAAAACGCATGCGATTGCGGTTTAAAGCGGAACGCAAATCGCAATCGTGTTTCAATGATATGAAAAAACGCAAGCGCAAACGCAAAAAAAGCGCAGCAGTGTGCCTAGCCCTTAATGCTATGAATCCATTAGGTCTAAATGATTTTTGGAGTTTAAGGGCACGGCCACACTGCAACGCAAACGCAATCACATGCGATTTCATGTGCAATTTCGTTGCGTTTGCGCATGCGTTTTCCTATACCTATGAAGAAAACGCATGCGCAAACGCAACGAAATCGCACATGAGATCGCATGTGATTTTGTTTGCGTTGCAGTGTGGCCGTGCCCTTAAATTTCAAAAATCTTTTCTTCAATAGGTATAGGAAAACACATGCGATTGCAAATTAAAAATGCGGAACCCAATCGCAATCGCAACACACCCGAAAAACACGCGTTTTCGGTGCGTTGCCGTGCTTTCAATGACTTTTACAAAATGCAAACGCAGAGAAAAAGCAGCAGTGTGCCCTAGCCCTAAAACCCTTTTATAGAGTACTAATACCTCCTTCTCTGTTTGCCTTTAGATATGTGTATTGAATCTAATAATCAGGACTGAATCGCGTTAGCAAAAGCCCAACAAGTTTCTAATGGATTTCATGTTCGCTATAGGTAGATTGGTATACAATAATTCCTTAATCATGCATAGGTTTTATTTCTAGTGCCGTTCTTGGTACAAATGTGTATATGTGTAAATAGCTATTTTAGCATTCTATGGGTAGCACTTTAGTAAAATGGTTTCTTAATGATGGAGAATATGTGTGTGGGCTTCCTAGCACTTTAATATATCATGGCACTTTAAAAGGAGAACATTTGATGTAACTTAACATTATGGTTAACTATGCACTGCTTAGTACTATATTGACATTTTATATAAATGGTAACAAAGTATTACTGTAACACTATGCACTTCAGCAAGCACTTGACACTTTAAAAAGGTGTCAATTCGATGGAATAAAGCAGTATGATTGTACGTGTGTTACATATGCACTTTAGGTTTAGGATCTATAACTGGATGTCAATATGTATTGTTTTTATTATGAGCACTTATTATTTAAAGGGAAGGGAAATGGAGTTATTTAAAAGATTAACCCACATGGACTCTGAATAAAGGTTAACTGAATATCCAATGTTACCAGTATGTAAGGGGAGGAGTTTTTATGCACCTGTTAAATGGATTCACTTTGTGAATATTTTGCACTTGAAAAAGAACGCCGTGAGCGTTCGAAACATGTTGTGTTGGTGGTGTGAATAAATTGTTTGCAAATCTAGTCCATATATCTGCAATTATAGAAGTTTGCTATCCATGATAGGATTTTTTGTGAATCTAGTCCATATATCTGCAATTCGATATATGGACTAGATTACAAAAAATCCTATCATGGATAGCCAACTTCTATTCTTATAGATATATAGTTATTCTTGACTAGATACCCAGCATATCCTATCATGATAAACAACTTATATACCTCTATATTATCTAGTTATATTGCTATACCCACAAGTATACTATCATGGATAACCATCTCATGTACTTTCAGATATATCTTGTTAAATCTAGACTAGATACCCACAGTATCCTATCATGGAGATGCCAACTTCTATTCTTCATAAATATCTAGGTATGGCTAACAAGATACCCACAGTATCCTATCATGGGTAGCAACTACTATACTTCCAGATATATTTGTTATACATGGACTAATTAAGCAAGAATCCTATCACGGATAGCCAGCTTTGATTCTTTCAGATATCTAGTTATCTATTATTATACTAGACTAGATGCCCACAGTATCCTATCATGGATAACCACATATATATTTACAGCTATATCTAGTTATATCTAGACTAGATATCATTGGTATCCTATCATGGAAGCCAACTTATCCACTATATATATTTTATATATGAACTAGATACCCACAGTTATCCTATCATGGATAGCCAACTTATATACTTCCATCTATATCAAACTAGATACCTACAAGTATACTATCATGGATAGCCAACTTCCAGATATATCTAGTTAAATCTAGACTAGATACACACATTATACTATAATAGACATCAAACTATTCTTCCAGTTATATTCTACTTATGTGACTAGACACCCACAGTATCCCATCATGGATAGACAAATTATATACTTTTTAGTCATATCTAGACTAGATTAACACCAGTATCCCATCAGGACAGCCAACCAGTGCTGGCCTAAGGATAAATAGCCCCCTGTGCAAGATTTGTTACTGGCGCCTAGCACCCCCTCCAAAACACCTCCCTGGGTCCACACAATACACTGTCGAATACTGCTTGCCTGGTCTGCTTCAAATCATGTTCCCCACCTACGCTTACTGTCTTTTAGTAACTTCAGTGCGTGCTTGTATATTCTTGCCTGTATCATTACACAACACCTAACATACTAAATGCACAGACAGAAAAGCACAGCATACAGACATCTAAGTAAGGCTATGTGTGTCGGGACTCAGTAGTGGGATGGTGCTGATACATTTTTTTGATCTGCAGGATTGTAACTGGAGGGGCTGTGGTGCACAACTTTGCCTTACAGGTCCATGACCTAAGACTCCCAGCTGGCGCCCTCCCCCCCCAGGTATTTGCATGCATGAGCTGTACCAGCTAATGCTATTAATAGTCACTCAGACAGTGGAACTACACTTTCAAGTTCCAAATAACATGAACTTTTTTTTATTACCTCGATCAAAATCTGCCAAGCAAACGCACGTTACGACCCTATGAATGTTCAAGACTTTTTTTAGTGTAGTCGGTCTACATTGCAGCAATTACACCCCCTCTTGTCTGATCTAACGGAAACGGACTGTTACTGTTCCAATTAAAATGAGACGGGGGAAGTCACACCCACCTTCATCTAAATGGGCCTCCGGAGAAAATAACCAACTGGATGATTTCATTGAACATCATTTGGTGTGTAGAGACACACCAGGGGCATTGGCAAACAGGGCACGAGTTGAGGGCAACCAGGATAATACTTTTTAACTGTACTATTTAATGAGGAGACAAAGGTTTCCCCCTGTGACAGATATTTAATCCAAACATACAAGTGATGTTTTTCCAGTGGGAAATAAAGTCTTCACTTCCTATGGCCTCTCTATCCTGGGGGGGGGTGAAAGGATGTTGCCCGCATTGTTGCAGAGGTTCCACCTTGCGCCGAGGGGAGCTCTTTCTCCGTGTGGATTGTGCAGCAGAGCAGGTGCTGAGCGCATTACCATACAGCTGAGAGCCAAAGGCCCCAACTCATTCATCCCTCGCACATAACAACTGCCTTAATGACAGCCACGCGAGCGACACACCACCAACTCACTTCTCTCCTTAACTCGGGCTGGGGGAGAGGGCCGGACTCGGGATTAAAACAAGAAGGAGTTAAGGAAGCGGGGTGGGGGGGATTAGTGGCAGGAACACAGAACAGAAACGATCACCAGTCTAGCCCAGTGGGCACTTTTAACTACAGGCACATCAACTTGGGCAATGAACCCTTAAGGTCTCTGCCCCTGTACTGTACTTTGCCCTGGATGTTTTTCTCCCATTTAGCCACCCATATAGTATGTTCTGTGTAGTAAATAAAAAATTTAAAATCTAGCACTTAGTAGGCAGCATACCTACGTCTGTAGTTAGATAACTGGATTCACTGTAATAAATGGACATTAACCGATTGGTCTGTGAGTGGAGGAAGACTGACACGTGTGGTGTGTGTGTGATTGTTTGTGTGTGATTGTGTGTATGTGATTGTGTGGTGTGAGTGTGTGTGGTGGTGTGTTTGTGTGTGATGAGTGAGGTGTGGGGTATTGCCCTGTACAAGTGAGACGATTTTGCCGATCTAACCCCCCATTGATTGCACCTGCACTTGGCTGAGCATCGGCCGGTACCACATGTACCAATCCAGCCCCTTGCCTAGAACTAGTTCCCCGTACTGTACGTTTCCCCTTTCCCACACTGGAACCCTGGCAGAACTGGGACATTTCCATCTGAGGATTATTGATGTGATGTTAATAGATTAGATCGCCTATTACTCACAACACCGGTCATGTGCTGGTCATTGGGTTACTTCCCCCCATAAAAGCCAGGGGTGAAGATGGAAGATTGGGGGTCTAGGTGGGAGGTGAGCAGGAAGTTGATGGGGTGTTCACATAATACACACAGTTTAAGTTATGTTAGACTTTGCAGGAATGTAATGTCATAGGGAGGAGGGGGCTGAGCGGAGGAGGGTTGTACATTTACAGCTCACTGACCATTTGGCGATCCATAGGGAGGGGTTTTTGAGGGAAAAAAGTGGCTCCTTTGTGACATCCCCGGCCAGATTGGGGGCGGGTGATTTGCATCTCATTAGCCATGCAGGCGGTAGGCTGCATATAAAGAGCCAGACGGCCGGGGAGAAGCAGAGACTGGCAGACACACAGAGCCAAGGCTGTAGGGACCAAGGCGGGAAGGTTTTTATCCCACAGTCCCTTCCCATATCACTGGATTCTTACCGTTTGTCCTTATTGGGGGATCCGTACCGCGCACTGTGTGATCTGCTGCTGATTCTTTCTACACTTTCAATGAATTCTAATGCCGGTCAATAGACACCGCGTCCTCCACAGCTGGAATTACTGCCTGGGCTCGGGATTAGGAGAATAACACGAACTCGCGTGGATTTGGGGGATATTGCAGAATTTCCAATGGACCAGATTCCACATTAAAGGGGAAGTGGATTTCATATTGCCGAGTAGAACAGCGACCAGCGTTTACCTGAACCATTCCCCACCTTTATTTAAACCTACCACTGAAAAAGTCTGGCACTGTATGAAAGGCGGATCTAACACAAGGTGGAAGGACTAGAACACTGCCAAGAACACTGCGTCTGATTCATTGGGACTGGACCTGCTCGGGAGCTTTATTGTATCCAAGCAAGTTTCACAGTCAAGACGTCAGCATGGGAACACGGTGCCTACTGCCACTTCCATCCTCTCCACTGGGCTCTGCCAGGTAACAACGCAGCTTCCCTTACATCAATGTAGCCTTTCCTTACATCAATGTAGCCTTTCCTTACATCAATGTAGCCTTCCCTTACATCAATGTTGCCTTTCCTCACATCAATGTAGCCTTCCCCTTACATCAATGTAGCCTTTCCCTTACTCAATTAGCTTTCCCTTACATGTAGCCTTTCCCTTATATCATGTAGCCTTCCCTTAATCAATGTAGCCTTTCCTTACATCAATGTAGCCTTTCCCTACATCAATGTAGCCTTTCCTTACATCAATGTAGCCTTCCCTTACATCATGTAGCCTTCCCCTTACATCAATGCAGCCTTTTCTTACAAAAAATGCAGCCTTCCCTTACCAATGCGCCTTCTTACATCAATGCAGCCTTTCCTTACATCAATGTAGCCTTTCCCCTTACATCAATGTGCCTTCCCCTTACATCAATGTAGCATTCCCTTACTCAATGTAGCCTTCCCCTTACATCAATTGTATTCCCCTTACATCAATGTAGCCTCCCCCTTACATCAATGTAGCCTTTCCTTCCCCCTACACAATGTAGACTTTCCTTTCCCTTACACCAATATAGCCTTTCCTTTCACTTACATCAATGTACCTTATCCTTCCCCTTAAACCAATGTACCTATCATTTCCCTTACCACCATGTAGCTTTTCCTTTCCCTACTTATTTTGAATTTTAGTGAGATTGTATTAGTTGATACGTTTTGATAGGGTATGTATTATTAGTAGTTATGTGTGTTTTTAGTGGTATGTGTTAAATACCCATATATTAGTGGATATGTGTAAATACCCACATTATACGGATATGTGTTATTACTGGGTATGTATTATTATTGGGTATATATTTTTATTGGTATGTGTTATTAGTGGGTATGTGTTTTTAGTATTAGGGGGTTTGCGTTATTAGTGGGTATTTATTATTACTGGGTTATTAGTGGTATGTGTTATTAAAGGTATGTATTATTTAGTGGGTGTGTATAACTATGTGTTTATGTATTATTAGTGGGTATGCATTATTTAGTGGGTGTATATTACTAGTGGGTATGAGTTATAGTATTAGTGGTTTTGCATTATAGTGGGTATGTATTATTACTGGGTTATTCGTGGGTATTGTTTTATTTAGTGGGTGTGTTTACTAGTGGGTATGTATTACTAGTGGTATGTATTATTATTATTGGTTATGTGTTATTATTGGGTATGTATTATTTAGTGGGTGTGTATTACTAGTGTATGTATTACTATGGTATGTATTATTATATGTGTTTTTTAGTGGGTATGTGTTATTAGTGGGTATGTATTATTATGGGTATGTGTTATTAGTGGGTATGTATTATTAGGGTATGTGTTTTAGTGGGTATGTATTATTATTAGTATGTTTTATTATGGGTGCAATATTATAGGGTATGTGTTATTGTGGGGTATGTAACATTATTGGGTATGTTTTATTAGTGGGTACAGGGACATAGCCCTTAGTGTATGTAGCAATGTATCTGCTCTAGAAGTTGTAAGGAGAAAAGAAATGTGCGATTCACAATTCCATTCATCTCGTTTATTGTGATACTAGTGTCAGGGTACAGACATATATCGTCACCTTGTCATAAGGTACAACAGTTTCTATGCATAAAATACCTCTGGGTTTACACTTTTTCTTTCCGCTTGATGTGAATTGTAGTCCGTGTGTACTAGACTCTTACACCTTTATACCTTTTCCCCAGGTGTCCGGCTCTGGACTATTCGAATTGAGATTGCAGGAATTCGTGAATAAGAAAAGTCTGTCTGGGAACATGAACTGTTGCAGAACCGGAATGCTTGGCGGACTTCAACGTTGCGACTGCAAAACCTTCTTCAGGATTTGCCTTAAACATTATCAAACCAGCGTGTCCCCGGAGCCGCCGTGTACTTACGGCAGCGCGGTCACCCCGACTGGGCACCAACTCATTAATTGTCCGGACAGCAGCGTTCCGACCCCACATTCACAACCCCATCCGTTTCCCATTTGGATTCACCTGGCCTGTAAGTAGACCCGCGCTGTGGGTGATGGGATGTGTGTGTGTACAGAAGTCATTGGAGCCATGGGGAGTGGATGTGATTTCACTGGGTCAGTCAAACCCAGGGGATGTTTAGGGATGAAAGGCTGCGATTTGTGTGTAAAGGGTTGGAGGGGGACGTGTTACTTGTCATCGCACAGCCTTTCATTTTACACAAAGGGGACAAGTTGTTTGGTGTGGGGAATGGCACCAGGGCGCTCTCCCCTGGGTGGGTGTAATTGCCAGCACAGTGACATTCCCATATGGATCCCATTTACACGCCTCCCCAATGTGTGAAACTGGGGAATTAAGCATGAAGATTATTGACCACAACCCTGCTAGGCCACCATTGGTGTAGACCATTGGTGTAGACCATTTGTATAGACCATTGGTGTAGACCATTTGTATAGACTATTGGGGTAGCTTCAGAAAGAAAAAAGGATTGGTCCAGCGGGTATTTTATTGGTTAATCAATGCCAGGGACCTGTCTGCACACCATTGCCAGGCACTTCCATGGTTCAGTTCTTATGTTGCCCAGGGAACGCCTTAGGTCCTTAGTCCACCTCTACTGGGGAATCAACAGGACTGAATAGTAAATACAGGATAGCCTCAACAGGAAGTAACCAGTACAATGATACTCCCACTTCCTAAATCTCCAATTGGACTATCCTCACTATCATAACATAATTATACTGTTAGTGACTCCCCCACTATACAAAAGGGCCAAGATAAATGGTGCAAAATCGTTTCCTCATGTGATTATTACTGGAATGAGGTATATGGGTCTGTTAGGAAACATGGAAATGTGCTTTCAGCTAATGATCTCACATTAGCCTTACCACTGTGTGTGGTGTTTTGAGGTGTTATAAACAAGAGTGTTTCATTTTTTGTTGCATCTTAACATGCTTTTTTTAATTAATTTAATTTATTCTTTTTAGGGTACCTTTTCCCTTATCATTGAAGCACTGCATGCAGATTCTGCTGATGATTTAAATACAGGTAAGAATTATACACCAACTTCTTTGTTTTCAAACAAAACTTTGGCTTTGCTAAAAACAAGAACACTATATTGAACTAAAGTATATATATCACAATGGCCAGTAACTATACACACAAATTCCATACAAATAGTTAATTGTGTAGCTGTTGGATGGCTGCTAAACCAGTTCTTATTGGCTTACAGAGGAATTTGGAAATAAATATGTAACTGGCAGCTTTAAATTAAGACTAATTATTAATCAAGGCCTGTATAAAAAGTGCAATAATGTACACTTTCTAATATCACATAACTATGATTGTAGTCTTAAATGTTCCTTAAAAAATATCAAAAATAAACTCAATGTTGGTACAGCAATATTATGTTGTGTCTAGAAATTGTTCTAATTGTTTCTTTTTGGTTATTTAGAAAACCCAGAACGACTGATTAGTCTTCTTACTACTCAGCTCACCTAACAGTTGGAACAGTGGTCCCAGGATTTGCACAGTAGTGATCGGACTGAGCTCAAATACTCCTACCGTTTTGTCTGTGTGAACACTACTATGGGGGGGATGTTCCGATTACTGCCGCCCTAGAGATGATGCTTTCGGTCATTTTTCCTGCGGTGAAAAGGAGAAATTGTGTAATCCTGGATGGAAAGGACAGTACTGCACAGAACGTAAGTCCTGAAGGGACAAAGGGCAGAATTCTGTGAGGCAATGAATGATAGATGAATACAGAAATTTAAAGTACTATAGAGATTTGAGGGTGAATATTACACAGCAAAGCACACATTTAAAAACAAATCACTATTTTTTTCTTTTAAACTGCAAGAGTTCAAATATTTTAAATAAAGAATCCCTGTAGTATGGTATTCTTTAGTTATTTGTTTCAATTTTTTTGCCTACATAAAGACTTTTTTTTTTATGCTTATCTCGTTAATCCATTGGGCAGCTTCTTTTTATTCTGGGAATGAATGGAGGGTTAGATGCACTCTATTTTTCTGCACCCAATGTCACATTGCTGTGTAAAATGTACCCTGCCTGCTAATAAGTTTGTTTTTAGCAGTAAGGAGCTCCCCTCCCCCTATTTCCCTTTGTGAACTGGTTCCCCTCTTTCTTCTGAGAACTTTAGACCATTTATTTGAATTATAATAATAATCAAAAGTTTGCAAAGGAATCACACAGCTGCCATGATTAGATCTCTTTTATGATTGGATGGAGAGACAGCACCCCCACCAGTGATTGGCTCAAAGGAGTGGGGTATTGTTGCAGAAGGGCAGCTGCTGGGAGAGAATAGACAATAGAGCAGCTGTCCAGTACTGGCACCCTGCACACCAGCTGTCCACTCTTATCTGCACACACTCGCTGGGATATTAAGGGAGGAACCATGTGTGTATAGAATTAGGGGAAAAAAGACTTCTGACCCTCACTGGGAAAAAAAAAAGTGTGTGCAACGGGGGAGGGGATATGTGGTTTCTGAGCCCCTTTTGTCTGTGTGTAAATGTATTAAGGAGTCTGCTTGTTTGCAAGTGACCAGCAAAGCTCCCTGTTTACTAACAAAGATCAATAACACAGCAGCCTGAAAGATTATCCCAGTGGTTTTAACAGACTGTGCAACTAATTCACTGATTTTTGCAGATGTGTAATGTGCACCTTTCCTGCTGTACTTAGGCTTTCAATTCTCTGCAGCAATTTGTTTGCCTGGATGTGATGAACACCATGGATATTGTGACAAGCCTGGGAATGCAAGTAGGTTACATTTTATTTGTTCTGCTATTTATTATCATAATGTTCAACGGAATTTTGAACAGCCTCTATTAAATATTGCTGTCTGACTATATTTAACCGTTTTCTTGTTCTTTGTTGATATAGATGCAGAGTTGGTTGGCAGGTCGCTATTGTGATGAATCATTCGTTACCCAGGTTGCCTACATGGCACCTGCCAACGCCCTGGCTGTAACTGCCAAGAAGGCTGGGGAGGTCTTTCTGTAACCAAGGTAAGCTTATGGATAAAAACAACAGAATAAAAAAACTGGGATATTAATTAAAATAAGAAATTACCAAAGGTCATTTAAATTAAACTTATTTAATATTCCTACCTACAGATCTTAACTACTGCACCCACCACAAGCCTTGCAAAAATGGAGCAACCTGCACCAACACTGGACAGGGAAGCTACCATTGCTCATGTCTTCCTGGCTACACTGGGCCAAATTGTGAAGAGGAAATCAACGAATGTGATGCAAATCCTTGCAAGAATGGAGGAAGCTGCACTGTAAGTATTTTCTCTTAAATAACAATTAAATAACTACTGTTTTATAGAATATAAAGGCTTATGTACTAAGAGTTAACCTGCAGCAGCAACCATTATGATTTGGTCAGATGTTACCTAAGTGTAGTATACCAGTAAAAAGCTAAAGTTTAATTGGTTTCTACAGATTAATTGCACTGTAAAGTACATAAGCCCCTTATAGAGAAAATATTGGAGAAACATCTATGCAAATACAAGGGTGCTAATTTATAAATGGGGGAAATTGTCTTTTTCAGTAGTGTTCATGAAAAGTAATTAACAATAATTCTATGCAGCAGTACCACTTTCTGCATTTCTAATGTGCAACTGGGGTTAATCAGTTTGATCTCACCAATCTGCTACCTAGCTTTATTATAAGTTTTATTCTTCTGTACCAGGACTTGGAAAATGGTTATTTATGTTCCTGTCCACCTGGCTTCTATGGCAAGAACTGTGAACTCAGTGCTATGACCTGTGCTGATGGCCCATGCTTTAATGGAGGCCGGTGCACTGATAACCCAGATGGTGGATACAGCTGCTTCTGTCCAGTCAGTACTCTGGCTTCAACTGTGAAAAGAAAATTGATTACTGCAGCTCCAACCCTGTTGCTAATGGTAAGCTACAGATTTCAGAACATCTTTCCTTTTAGGATATAAACGCCCATTTACATTTCGCTAAACAGGTTAGATGCTATGTATCTGAACAGATGTACCAAGCTCAAACCACTAGGAAAGATATTCTCCTTTACCAACATGCACATAAAAATACATGCTCTCAAGTCCCAATGTTATCTGTGAGGGTAGTAGGCCCTTAAATTAGCAACAGAACACCTGGCGGGTTTCATTTCCAAAATGGGACTTTTGTCCGTAAGCCACTTTTAACTTTTAGATCTTTGATGGTTGAGGAGATACAGCTCTTAGCATTCAGACATTATTGTTGAGATTATTGCTGGACAATATGTGGCTTTGTTGAGGTTATTGTCTAGTGCATATAGAGTAAATTATTTTGTTTATGCATTGCCACTGTACAAATACGGAGTTTTATATACCAGATCTTTTATTTTAATCACTGCTTTTAAGAAACTGAGAAACAGGAAACATTGCTAGGTTGTTTTAATATTGTCCTGTTCAAACCAATAATACTGATCGTTTTGCTCTCTGCTATTTTTCAGGGCTCGTTGTGAGATCTTGGAAATTCTTATATATGCCAGTGCCAGGAAGGCTTTTCTGGAAGGAACTGTGATGACAACCTGGATGATTGTGCTGCCTTTCCTTGCAGAATGGTGGAACTTGTCAGATGGTATTAATGATTATTCATGTACCTGCCCTCCTGTCACATTGGGAAGAACGTGCAGCATGCCTATAACCAAATGTGAACACAATCCATGCCCCAACGGGCAACATGCCATGAACGAATAATCGGTATGTTTGCCAATGTGCACAAGGTTACGGGGGTAACAACTGCCGTTCCTGCTCCCTGAAGAAAAAAATGTTGTTGTCGACTTCACTGAAATATATACAGAAGGGCAAAGTGGACATTTCCTTGGATTGCTGTTTTGTGCTGGGATTATCTTGTTATAATGCTGCTGTTGGGCTGTGCTGCTGTAGTTGTATGTGTGAGGGTCAGAATGCAAAAGAGGCACCACCAGCCTGAAGCCTGTCGTGGGAGACCAAGACTATAATAACCTGTGCAACTGTCAACGAGATAAGGATATTTCTGTAGCATTATAGGGACCACACGATACAAAAACACCAACAAGAAAATAGACTTTTTAAGTGAAAGCAATGAAAAAAATGGGTACAAGCCCAGGTATCCTACTGTGGATTACAATTTAGTTCATGACCTGAAGAATGAAGACCAGCTAAAGAAGATACAAGTAAAGTGAAGCAAAGTGCAGCTCAAATGACTCAGATTCAGAAGATCTGCACCCATACACTCAAAACGGTAAGTGGCCTCATACTGATCCTTAATCAAAAGTTCTTGTACTTAAGGTCACCTGTGTCAAATGTATAATTCATATACCTAATAATGTTCTATCAATCTCTTACTTACAGCGATACATTAGAGAGAAAACGACCAGACTCTGCTTACTCCACATCAAAGGACACGAAATATCAGTCGGTGTATGTCATATCAGATGAAAAAGTGAATGCATAATTGCAACAGTCGTAGTATTATCTCCTACAGATTAATGCCTATAAGTAGAGTAGTACAACATGTTCAGACACAGTTTTCATAAAATAACTGTATTAAGAGCTGCAATAATTATAATGAAGACTTCTGCAAATATTTGTCTATGCCAGGCTGTCCAACACAAGCCTCTAAAACTGACTGGCACTTTGGATTTTTATGGATTTGAGGACCCAACTTCTATGTGGGACCAATTGTTTAATAGTTTCTTGGCCTGCTAGATAATCAGCCTTGTTTTAATGTAGATATATACATCTTGGTTTACATAAATACATTTGCAAATGAAGCCCAATGAATATATTGTAATTGCAAAGCAGTTACTAGATCTGCCGTATGCAGATCACATACAGCATATATTAACATTTGTCAGTGGTGAATTGTTTTCACCAGAGAACTAGTAACTCTCTCTGTATTAATATTACAATAACGTCTCTTACATGAACATTATTTTGGGACTATTTAAATGCGTTTTTTTAACCTCCCCGCCATTTATAAGGTTTAGAGTGCTTTCCTATTACTTAAAAAGTTATATTTTATTGATCTTTAATAAAACAACTGTCCACCTAATCCTTTGACATCAAGGAAGGCTTTCTATGTAATAAAATGTTACTCTATCATGCAAACAGGTTCAGAACATCTGGTTAACAGAATGTGTCTGATTTTGTCTTCAGGTGTAATTTGGACACTGTACACACAAGTTTCTTGTCAGATATTCAGAGGTGACACCATGTGAATGCTGCTGGTGAAGATGAGAGGGGAAATCCCTTTACTGACTGCTGCTGAGACACTAAATTCAGGCTGAGCTGTTTCTCTACTGAAATTAGGGGGGAAAAAGACTGAAAATAAAAGGACACCACAAGCAAGTCTACGTGTCCAAACTAAACTGTTGCACTGCCGTTTCTGTACTTCTCCATGGCACTAGGACAGTTGCTTTTTAAATTATTATAACAAATATATATATAAATATATATATATTTAATGAATGAACTTCTATGTACGTCAGAAGAAGGGTGTACTGACTGAAGTGTATATTTTGGATTCGTATGAACCACTCCGTTGCAAAATTACGGACAGTCACTGCCTTCAATGTGTTTTTTTATACTAAAGGTGTTTTCTATTAGGTCAAAAATGCTTGTTATTTTTTGAACTTGTAAAACTATTTTTACGATATTGTTAAAGCTTAAGTATTTGTGATGTTCATTTTTATAATTTAAACCCTGGTAAATATGTACAAAGGCACTTCGGGTCTTCTGACTATATTTTTGTGTATATATGTATTTATGGAATATTGTGCAAATTGTATTGATTTTTTCTACATTTTTTGTTATGAAGGAATTATTTTAAACTATTTTTCCAAATAAATGCTATAAATAACATTTTAAGTGTTTACACATTATTAATATTTATGGAAAAGGATAAAATAATGGTGGTATTCGTGCTCAATTGAACTGCGTTCCTTCACTTCCTACCCCTCATATTCCCATAATTCTTTGTCAACGTTAGTTGCGTTGACAAAAGAAATAGTCCATCAAATTCAACCCTTTCATAAAACCCCAGCCTCAATGTTTCAAAGATGATGTGCTTGAGGAGAGAAAAAGTGGGTGGTATCAACAGGTGCACATTAAACATCTGTACACAAGGAACTAAAGAAAATAAATTACAGATTCATTTTGAGATTTCAAAATACAAGCTGTATCAATACATTCTAGACTTGGAAAGGCAGAGATTCAGAGGTATACATGCAGCTATAGATATGGTGAATATTCATTATCATATGAAAATTGTATAGTGTGTGGTACCAAATCAGATTGTATTTTTGGTACCATGTTTAAATGGTAGAGAAATGTTGGTAGATGGTACATGTATGGCCTTTTTAATAAGTAGCCTTCAAGAGAAACTTTTGATCACACAGAAAAAAAAACACAATTAAAGTATGGTTGCTACAGTCCTAGAACATTTTTTACCTTAGGTACTATAAAATTGATCATGTTATGCACACTCTGCTTGTTAAAATTACAACTTTAATACTAAATTTGAATGTAGTCACTAACAAAAGGATGTTAGGGGTGTACCCAATGTTTCCTCTATTTTTTTGGCAGTGTGCCCAGATATGTGAACTCAAAACATCATTTTGTGTGCTTATATTAAATTCCTTATATTCACCCAGACTTCTTCTGCTTGCAGTTTTAACCTGTGCGCCTAGTTGGCCAATTGTAACAAAATTGAATGCGATAACTAGTTGGATAGCTGAATACAAGTAGCTGATAACTGAATACAAGCTTTCCTCAGAAGGAGTGTGCCTTGAACTTTAATTTTCCCCCAATGTAATTTTCCCTTCGCT
This sequence comes from Hymenochirus boettgeri, assembly GCA_019447015.1. Classification (NCBI taxonomy): domain Eukaryota; kingdom Metazoa; phylum Chordata; class Amphibia; order Anura; family Pipidae; genus Hymenochirus; species Hymenochirus boettgeri. The sequence continues at coordinate 25,648 of JAACNH010002625.1, forward strand.
ATAAATTTGTGCTTGCCAAAGAGAATGTAACTATCAAAATAGCAGTGAAACTTAAATTCACCAAATGGAATTTAAATGGATTTTCTTTCAGTCCCGTACAAATAAAGCATACAAAATATAAAAGGTATGGTAACAAATGTACATGTCCAAATACAAAGGTGTGGTATGAATCTCGATGTCCAGAGACTGAACATGGTTCCACATCATGAAGCCAGAGAGGATGAAAAATAGAAAACCGCATACGATTGCAATTAAAAATGCGGAACTAAATCGCATGCGCAATAGCAACACCCGAAAATGTGCGTTTTCGGTGCGTTGCCGTGGTTTCAAAGATCGGAAAAAACGCTGTGGCAATCGCATGCGCAAATGCAGAAAAAACTCTGCAGTGTGCCTAGCCCTTAAGCTGCAGACACGCTAGAATGCACGCATTTTTCAAGTGTTAATGATCGCATAAGCATCCGTAAGCATGTAAGAAATGCGCTTGTGTGGCCTAGCCCTTAGATTGGATATTTCATTTAAGTTAAATCTGGAGCAGTGGTTTTTGTGTCTTCAGAGCAAACCTGAGGCTGGAAACCAACTGCTGTGTTTGCAGCCCTGTCAGCTATTAGCTTCGGTGTTTCAAGCCTCTCTGTGCCATGTACCTGAACCAACCTTATAAATCATGGAAGAGAAGCATCGTTTATATTGTTGCTCCAGTACAGAAAGAAATGCTGTCTAAAATATCCCTTCTTGCTGTGTTTTACAATAGTCTTACCATAGGACATAAGCAGATTTCTCTCTGCTGATCACACAGAGATCAAAGTACAAATGAAATTCACTTTCATCTCAGCAAAGTTTCTTTAAAGGGGATTAACCATAGCAATGCACTGAGCCCTAATTGGCCTGAAACATGGCAATGAGATAAATCATTAGCACCTCATACTTATACTCACCATTTTTTTTACCAGAACTGCAAATACCCACTGTAATACCCACTGTGATACCCACTGTGATAGGAGGTGCATTTTTAAGATGGGTGCACACTAATTTGTACATGATACACGACAGATCCCAATCGAATCTGTTGTGTATATGCTACAAATAAGGAAAGTGTTTATCCAGTCGTGATACTGAGTCAAGATCTATGGCATCTGTCAATCATGGTATAGAACAGCAAATTCAGTTAGTTAAATAAGTTTTACATTAGTAGCCCATAATGTATATGCTCTAAAAATGAGACAAATATAATTGTTATTTACATCCATTTTTAGTTTATTCTCTTAAGGTTATCTCTCTCTTTTTATTTTAATACACTGTCATTGCACCAGAATTATTGGCAGTGCCGGCCTTTGATATGGGCGACCTGTGCGTCCGCACAGGTTGCATTAATTAACAGGGGGCGCCACAGGGAGTGTTAGGTCAAGGTCCTGTAGATCAAAGTTGTGCATCAGTGCCACAGCCCCCCATTTACAGTCCTGCAGATCAAATGTATGTCACAGCGCCACCCCACAGACACAGCCCCCAACACATGTATACCTTACTTAAGATTTCTGTATGCTGTTCTGTCTGTGTATTTAGTGAGTTACGTGTTACGTTAATGATGTACGCACGATATATACAAGAACGCACTGCAAATACTGAAAGACAGAAACCAGGTGAACTTGATTGAAGCAGGTCAAGGCAAGCAGCATTCAGCAGTGTATGTGTGTGCCCATGGTTGTTTTTGTAGGGGGTTCTTGCACAGATCTTGCACAGGGTGCTATTTTTCCTAAGGCTGGCCCTGATTATTGGTAGCTGTAAAGGTGTTTAATAGAGAGCTCAACCCTTAACACATGATGGGAATTCTGCCTAATCTAGACCTTGCGAGGTTTAAAACTCAAATCGACCAAAAATTTACTCACCAGCCTTCATTCCCTCTTATGGCCCCCTCTGCTGCTCTTCTGCACAGAACTTCTTTTTTCGGATTTGCCTCAGATGCGATGCTTTTATTAAAAGGGAAATGGAGGGGGGGTGGAGATCTCCTCTGCACATGCCACAAACCTGCAGAAATGGCAATACGATACACACACAAGAGGCTCCTATTCTTCAGTTTCCTGGACTTTCATTAGGCCCTGGCAGAACAACCTATGCAGCAGAAGAGAAAGGTAGGGATCTTTTAACACTATACAGTGGGTATAACAGTGGGTCAAATTTTAGTTGGGGGGGCTTTAACTGTTGGGTGGGGGTGGGGGGTTACATTGAGCTGAAGGAGAAGGCAGATACATTTGCAAATGAAAGAGAACATACTATTTAATATATGGTTCAAATACAGATTATAGGGAAAAAAGCTCACATTTTTGTTTTAATGGTGAACATCCTTTTAATCAGGAACAGTGGGGACTAATCAAAACATCAAATGAGACCAAGATAAAGGAAAATATGAAAATCTATTGAACAGAATTATATTGTTTTCTGTCACAGTGTTTGGAAACTGCCAAGAAACATGACTATCTTTGTTCAAGCAAGCCCATTGTATTTAGTTTATGGTGTATATGTGCTTTTTGATTAAAACAACAACAACAAAATAGACTCGAAACAAAAAGAATACAACCCAACTGTTAAGAGTACTTCAGGATAAGGCCTCTATGAGACCCCCTCTGGACGCGGAATCTAAGTACCTCCTGCCGGTCTTCACCAGAGCCTCTAATGGTGAGGATGTTTTGCGGCGGACAGGCACCAGGTCGCGGCTCCAGAAGAGAGAACTCACAAAGACCAATCCCACAATGTGGAGATGCGGACCGGAGGTAAAGTGGTAGATATACAGTCGAGGTAACTGGAGGTAGGAACTGTGTAGAGAGGCAGACCGGAGGTAGGAGCAGTGGTAGTTATGCAGACCAGGGTAAACTGGAGGTAGGAGCTGGAGTGGAGATGTGGACCGGAGGTAGGACTCTGTGGTAGATATGCAGGCGGAGGTAACTGGAGGTAGGAGGCTGGCGTGAGAATGCGGACCGGAGGTAGGAGCTGTGGTAGATATGCAGACCGGAGGTAGGAGTCTGGAGTGGATATGCGGACCGGAGTAGGAGCAATGGTAATTATGCTGACCGGAGGAACAGAGGTAGGAGCTGAAGTGGAGATGCAGACCGGAGGTAGGAGCATGGGTAGTTATGCTGACCAGAGCAACTGGAGGTAGGAGCTGAAGTGGAGATGCAGACCGGAGGTAGGAGCAGTGGTATTTATGCTGACCGGAGGTAACAGAGGTAGGAGCTGAAGTGGAGATGCAGACCGGAGGTAACGGAGTAGGAGCAGGGGAAATAATGCAGGCAGACTGGACACAGGAGACAGGGACAACTGGATACCAACACTAACGCTAACCAGGACTAGGAGTTCAGAGCAACAGACTCTGAACTGGCAGCAAGAGGCCAACTGCCAGGAGGAGCCTAAATAGGCCCCTGTGACCTCATCCCTGCTGCCGTGCCCCGAAGAAGATGGCCACCACAGGGTAAAAGCCTGCGCCGCCCACGTCCTCTCGTCACTGAGGACGCGCAGGCGTGCGCGCTAGCGGCAGATCGCATCATCGGCGCGCTCCCCGCTCGCGACCGGCCGGAGGAGGATCCCAGGCCCAGGAAGGAAGTTCCTGACACCAACTCCACAAAAATACAGGATGATCGACTTTATTAAAGACATCAGTAAAGACAAAGAAAACGACACAAGCTCAAATCAAGCACTGTTAAGTAATGTTAAAAGTTATTAAAAAAAAAAATGCAAAAATGTAAAAAATGCAAGAAAAGAAATGTTACAAAATTATAAAAAAATTATTGAACAAAAAAAAAAGAATCAATGTGAATCAGCTACATCCCTTCCCTTATATTATATAAATATATTTATCAATCTTTATAGGAGATTGCATTAGTTTTTAGGAGCTACCAATGTGGTGGGGGTATATGATATTACATATAAAAAGGTATGATGTGTGTACTCACTATTACCATTTAATGACCATCATAAATGTATATGAAGTATAGCACTGACTTACTTACTTACAGAGCTGACATCCCTATTTGAACATGGAATAGTCAAAGGGAGGTTAAACAACACCCCTGTGTCTACTCCATGTGAAAGAAGTGTAATCCAAAAAAGTTTCTGACTGCTACGCAGGATGTGTGTGTATTGTAATGGGCATATACACCAAGGCTCCTATATACCACCTCCAGCCTGCAGGTGTTATCAATGATGATAAAAGACAAGACATCCCTGCTCTGTATGGCTAGGAGGAGAGAAAGTAAAAGTAGATTGTGGAGTGTGCTTTGGAGGGATATTGCTCACTGCAACACAAAATCCTGTGTGTAAGACCCTGTGTTAAGACCCTGTGTGTAGGGCCCTGTGTATAAGACCCTGTGTATAAGATCCTGTGTGAGACCCTGTTTGTAAGATCCTGTGTGAAGATCCTGTGTGAAGACCCTGTGTGTGAGACCCTGTGTGTAAGATCCTGTGGTGAGACCCTGTGTGTAAGACCCTATGATAAGATCCTGTGTATAAGATCCTGTTACCCACCTCTTGGGAAGACAGATATTGGACAGGCAATTTACCTTATTGGATACAAACCTCTGAGGCAACAGATAAGTGTAACACCAACTTACAAGGACACACAATATACAGACCTGGTTAATATTGAAAGTGTGGCACCATAGACAAGGACAACCCCTGATTACTGCACAAGTCATGTGTGAAATCTGTTTATGTGCACTGCCTGCTTTTGTGCCAGCCCACCAGAGTAACCCAACTGTGTGCCATGCTACCCATAATCCTTCCTTAAAGCAGTAATCTGGTACAAATTGGGTGGCAGCGGTACTGGTAATACCATTTATTCTCCCTGTTTTCTTTGTATGTTTGTTCTCTGTATTAAGCTTTGGAGGCTGCTACTGAAAATATTGATTTAAATCCTCCTGTCCTTGTACCTGCAGATAAAATCCCCAATTAGACTCCGTAGATCTACCAGGCCCATTGCCAAACCTATTTTTAAACCTGATCCATTTGATAGGGTAACTAGGGAGTGGACTGATTGGCTAGAACAATTGGAATTGGCAGCCACTATTAATAGTTGGGATGAAGGTGCTCGCTTGCAAGTCCTTAGCCTTTTGCTTAGTGGTAAAGCCAGGCAGGTATACCAAGGATTTACTGTAATACTGAAATAAAAAGCAGTTATCAGTTATTAAAAATTGCTCTAAAGCAATTTTTTTCAATTAGATCTGTATAAAAGAGTATATAAGGATAAATCCATTTCTTTAGGTAAACTGGGAATGAGAAATCTTTGTTTATACGTTAGATTATTAGGGCAAATCTATTATAACAACATGATGCTGTGAGGTACCTTCTGTTATAATATATGAGGTACCATCACCAATTGCCGGTGGTGAATACTAATAAGTATTAACCTAGCATGTTTAGTTTCACCACAAACAGTGTGGCAGGATTGCCTGGGTCGGTCGGGGCTCGGGAGTCTGGTGAAATCTATGTGTGTACCAACCTTTACTTCAGGACAGGCTACTTCTACAAAAGGAGGCCAAATGTATCCATTGTCTAGACACCTTGGCACCTGGGGGGTTAAATGAACAGCTGTTATTTCACTGTTTCGTTTCAAGATGTGTATCAGATTAACAGATATGCACTGTAACACAATTTTTTGCATAGGTTAAAGTGTTTCTTTTCAGGCAACAAATGTTGCAATAGACTAGTAGCTGCAGTCTCTTTGTTACCATAGTATAGGCCACTATGTATGGTATATCAATTGCTTTTAACTGTATAGCACAGTTTTGTAAAACAACTTTGTTTTTAATACACCCTTCACCCTGGATGGTCACTACAACACGCCAGACTATATAAATACAATGTGATGATGTGACACCATATCCTGAGGAAGGCTCATATGGAGCTGAAACACGTAGATGTAGCGTCGTTTTAACAAGGCTAATAAAAGTTAACTTTTACTATTTTAAAGACTGGTGAGTACCTCCGTTTCATTTTTTGTTTATTGCTTGTGGGAACGGCAGCCGGCATTTGTCCAGGCCCTGTCCTGAAGTGGTTATAATCTTGATCACACAGCATATTCAGCATGGTAACTCAGTGGTTAGAGCTTATTTCTTAGAGCACTGAGTTCAAAGACTCCCTCTGCTTAATCTGTAAGAAATGTGGATTTCTTCTTAGGCTAGTACAAACACCATAAGATTTTTCACCATCGACCAGTAGTGATTGTAGAGGTCATTTGATGAAAATATGCATGGTGTAGGGTGGCTGGTCATGACTGGGCTTGGTTGCCCATTCGTCTGTATCGACAAGGGGAATTGGGACTGTTGGTAAAAAACGGCCAATGGTCCCTATGGGACTGCATTGTCGGGTGTGCAAACTATTGGCTGCGCCCACTATTGCTGCAACCAAAGTCATTAGTCCCAGCCTACTACTCCTAGTGAACGCTTGGTCGGGACAAAAAAATCCCCCCGTGTGTACCCAGCCTTATGCTTGTGATATAATGGGAAGTCTAAATCAGTGCTCCTGCTGGATGACATTTGAAAATGTTCTATTTTAATTCTCAAACACTTTTATTGCCATTTGGCTCTCTATAAAGATCAGTAATCTACATTATGTTTTGTCATCTGCAATGTTTGATTCAAAGCATCACAGAAATATATTATTAAAGAGGAAGTTCAGCCTGATAAATGTAGTAGGCCATACATTATGCTATATTATCAGCTGAACATTTGATTAGTCCCGATAAATTACACAATGAAAAATTAAACATTTTCCCGTATTCATTTACGGCGATGATTCAGACAGTTGTAGCACATCTTTAGTCATTGAACTTCTCCTTTAAAGCCCAAAATGCTTTTCAGAGAATATAATTGAAATAAGAAAGTAGCATCATGTGCTATATTATCATAGCTGAACATTGATAGTCCCGATAAAATTACTACAATGAAAATTAATTTCCTTCCCGTATTCAGTATACGGATATTGATTCAGACGTGTTGTAGCAACATCTTAAGTCAAGTTTGAACTTCTCCTTTAAAGCCAGAAATGTTTTCAGAGAAATGATAATTGGAAATAAGAATTTCTTCAGTGACTTCACTGATTTTCAGTGGATTGCCCATTTAATATTTGGCACAAAGTAATTGTATCTTGTAAACTCTCTGGCACAGTTATTATAATAGATAATCTGGTGCTAAGGTTTCTGTTACGAGACACATAATGTTGGATACAAACAAACGCAGAAGCCATACAATTAGGAATAAACATTCCAAGACTGTTTTTTTAACAGCTTCTTGGGTGAAGTCAGTTTATAATGAAACATTTGGCGGTTGGAGCCTCAAAATCATTGGCCTCAATTGTTTTGGAGGTAGAGAGATCCTCAATAATCTGTCTATATTTGGTGTACATGTGAAATAGCATTGTCAGGCCTTTCAAAAGTCTTTCTTTGAAATTCAGCTAAGCTTGTTATCATTACAAAGAAAATCCTGCCTATAATGTTTACCCTGAAAATGTCTGTATACAGATTTTAAGGCCGCAAGGGAATGGTAATGTATATAGATGTAAAAGCTATGCAGAGATCTACCAGTCTAGCCTAGTAATAAATATAGAAACATAGTAAAGGTAAAGGTACAAATGTATTGTTTGAATTGTCAATTCTCGAATGTATTGTTTTTTTTCGGCAACCCTCAAATTTATCGTTCGGTAACCCTCGATCTGGCGATAACCCTCAAATGTAGCATGCGGAAACCTGACAATTCCCTGATAAAAATAACAATGGTAACGTACTGTAAATTTCTCTGGCACCTGGGAAATAGTCTGGGGAACGTGTCCATATCATCAACACTTGTTTGACACTAACAGGGAGATCTAATAATAATCTTATTGTAAAAAATGGTGCTATTTTTTCCCAACAAACAGATGTTAGCTTTCAAAATAACATCTGATTAGTTGGGCAAAATTGCACCATTTTTTATGATATGAACTTTTATTACACCTCCCTGTACTTTATTCACGCTCGGGCATTAGTTTTTGCTACATTCGAGGGTTATCGCTAATTCAAGGGTTTACCGAACGCTACATTCGAGGTTTATTGCAAATTTGATGGTTACCCGAACGCTACATTCAAGGTTTATCGCAATTCGAGGGTTAACAAACGTAGCATTCGAGGTTTATCGCAATTTCGGGGTTAATGAACACTACATTTGAGGGTTATCACAAATATAATCATTTACATCTGTGCACACAACTGATATTAATTAGAGAGACTGTTGATAATGATTGATTTGTATTTAGGCTAGTTCATAGCAAGAGGAGCAGAGATGCACATCCGAAGCTCAAGTACACAATGAACAACTGTTTCAGCCGACAATTCGTTCATGTATGGTTGTCATTCCTGACCTGATTTTTTTTTTTGCATTAGCACATTATTTAACTTAATTCCCTGCAATCAGAATAATTTACATGGCTTTTTTGAGTCAGTAATGTGTAAAAGAGGTCCTGTTTTTCCATAACGTGGCCCAAAGCCAAGGTAGCAGGTGGTATTATACATCACATGTAAGACACTGGGCATGGAAGAAAATTTTAATTTAATGTTAATACAGCACCATCGGAGTTGCAATGGCAGCATGGGTAACACGGAAGCCATGTTATATACAGATAGTGGTTAACCACAGTGGCGCATTTGAATGTTTGCTAATGGCTGGCCTAAAAGTCTGCATTCCAATGCACCAAAGCGGGCTATCTGTATATAACATCAGCAGTTGCGATTGCACTGGGGAGCTGAGTGAGACTCTTGGTGCATCATCCTGCTAAGTGCAAACTTTTGCCATCAGGAAAATCTAAAAACTCAGTGACTATGGCAGGGAGTACTGAATTAGCCATAGTGACAGGGAGCTTGCTGTTCAGTGATGTTTGGATCCAAAGTAAGTTAAAAACATTTATCAGATTTTTTCAAATACTGATTTACAATCATTGAGTCCCAATGATCAGCCAGCATTAACTCCCCGTGTGTACAAACCCTGTACCTATGCCCCTCCGAGCCTACTTTGTGCCTGAAAGTTTCTGACATCTTGTTACTACTGTTTGCCTCTGCTTTCTCCTGCTTGAGCCACAACCAGTAATGCCTGTGAGTTCCGTGCACCTCCTGCTTTGAGCCATCACAGTAATGCCTGTGATTCCGTGCACTCTCCTGCTTGAGCCTCAAACAGTAATGCCTGTGAGTTCTGTGCACTCTCCTGCTTGAGCCTCAAACAGTAATGCCTTGATGTTCCTGCACGTGGCGTGATCCGACGGTATCGGGGGCTTTATTGTTGTTAGTGTGTGTACCCAGCTTTACTGTTTAGGCTAAAGCAGGAGAATCTCAGAGGGGTGGTGCTTAACATTCAGCAAACCAGTAACAAGATGTCAGCAACATTCAAGGTAGGCTCTGAGGAGCATAGGTAAAAAAAATATGGCAACAGTTTTTAAAGCTGAGCTTCCAAATGAACATAACTTGATTTTACAGTGCACTTATCCTTTAATTATGACCACGGCTCTGCAGAAACTGTAAAATGTTCAGGTCCAGTTCTTGTTTATTTAAAACTTCTTTATAAATCCACATCTTTTAAATCAATACAACAGTGGGACAATAGTAAACATATAGTTGCAATACAGGTCTAACGCGTTTTGGGCTATTAACAGCCCATACTCATAGACAAGCATTTTCAAACCCAACCCTCACTTACTAAAAAAAGGTTATCCACCAATTAAAACCTACCAATCTTTATCTTTAAGCAAACGTAATTTTCATTCTTTGTAAATGTATAGCAGTTATCTTTTAGAAGAATTATTACATTCTTTGATTTTGGATATCCTTATTACATTGTCTTTTATATACAGTATGTATGAGATGTCCCATCTATTTAGCTAAACTTTCGAATTTGACCAGTTAAAGAGCTGCAGAAACAGTTAATGAAGAATATAGTAATATTTCATCAAAATAATATCGCAAACATTAGATTCATCGTGATTGAAATGTACAGATTAGAAGATTAGAGACACAGCGATGCATGACCAATTTGGCCGAACAATCTAATGATATTTAATCTGTCATGACAAATCACTGTTGCTGCTCCCCCTCCCCTCTCCATACGAAACTGGCAGCCGAATGCATTTCTGTAGGGAATAGAAAGAAATTGCAGATAAATGTTTTCTAATCATCTAAGATAAAGGTTGTCTAATGATCGGTCTAATCATTTTTTTCTAAACCTTGCAATTTTACCTTGTAATGGGTCTGGGTGAAACAAGCACATTTTTTAAACAGCTGACCATTATTTCTGTGTTAATCAGCTGTGTTTCTGCTCCGGCGGCGACCAATATCGGTTGCTTGGTTCAGATAAAATGGCCATCAGACATTTATTAAATCACGTGCCGATTGTGCAGTTTCATATGGACTGCAGGCAACTTTTGCTGTGGCCGACAGTGATTTGTCCCAGCCATCCTCTCGATAGTGGCAAAGGTCATTAGATGAAATATCCCTCCGTGTGTACTCATCCTACAGGGAAAAATGAAAGGCCTGTGCCTGAGTGCAAATCATAACCTTTTTAAAACGAAAAATAAGGTGACCCTTTCTATGCGAGCCTTGCAATACTTCTATAGCTAGGTAGCTGAACGTGCTATAAATGTATATATGGACGCTGAGTATTCTTGGGATACAGGTGGAAATCAACTTCTTTTCCCCAAAGAAAATTTTCATTTATATCTGAACTGATCTGGAGCATCACCTGGAGCTTCATTGATTTGCAGTCATTTCTTCTCGTGTCCTTTCTTTATGTCACCTACAGTTGTGGTTTGAGCAACAGCGTTTGATGTTGTTGCTAAAGACAACATTCCTGCATACCGGCAAAGATAATAGTAACATAGTACGTTACTTAAGACACACATCTATCATTTATGATTGTTAGGAGGTAATAACAAACACACCCTGGCAGTCCAGCTGCCAGCCAGTTTCAGTGGGGGTAGAAATGTCTTTTGATAATCTATTTCTATAGTTAATAGTCAAAATTAGCAATGTGGGGGGGTCGGAGGTAGGGTTGTCCAAGGCAACGTACCCCTTAATTTTAATTTCGTGTGCGCAGATATTATTTATTTTGCACATACAAAATTACATTGTGCTTGTATTCCAGCAGATTTTGTAGATGACACCTTAACCGTGTTACAGGTCTGCAGATTTGTGTGCGTACTGCTTGGAGGGGACACCTACCACAATATTTCTGTTTAATCTGTTGAGCAGCTAGGGCTTATGTCCCTTTAAAAAAAGTTATTTTCAATTGTGGCGTGACATGCATTTTTAGGAAGGAAGGCATACACATATATACAGGAACAAAAAGGAGTATTTTCTCATTGCAATAACCTAATCTGCCACATCCAGCATTTCTATAGATAAATGCTTCTCCATGCCCCAAACTGCAGGGGCTATGTCATCCCCACGAA
>JAACNH010002626.1:2348-37094 GCA_019447015.1 Hymenochirus boettgeri
TGTTATGGGGCCCTGTTGGAAAAAAAAGGAGCATAGTAGAAAAAAGTTGCAGAGAGGCCCAAGCTACTGTAGTTACTCTGCTGAACACTGAGTATTTATTTTTCACTTGTGGCACTTCACTCAATCAGATCTACTTACAATCCTAAATAAAGTGTACAGATTCCAGCAAGGAACAGGCACTTCTTACTTGACTCCCACTGATCTGAGTATTATTCTGTGAATAAAATGAAAGACTGCTCTAAAAGACAACAGCACTTGAGAACCTTTTTGTGATTGTGTAGAAATCGTAGTTACCAACAGTCCCTGCTTTGAAGAGCATATTTTAACTAATGTCCCTCTTTCACTTTTGTCCTGCAGAATGTTCCTAGATTGGGCAAAGAGCAGCCAGATGAAGAGATTGCCCAGGACCCTTGTTATCCAGTAAAACAAACAAACCTTTAGAGTGACTTAAACTGCCAATATATTTGATTTTCACATGTAGTACATTTCCAACCTTATTTCACCTAGTAAACTCTTGAGGATAGTGGTAGTAGAAGTTTTCCTTAGAAAGACTACAGTAAGTACATTGTAAATGTCTACAGAAAAAATATTGCAATGAATCTGATTCAGAGAGAAGGGTGATTATGAGCTGTTGTAAACTGATTGGCTGTCAGTTCCAAGAAGCAAGGCTTGCGCTCCTTGAAGTGTCGGGGACAGTAGAAGGGGTTGAGTAAAAAAATTTCCTTCCCAACTCCAAAGTGCAATCAAACATATATTTGGATCAACTCTGACTTAATGTTGTTCAATACCCAGTCACAAGTTTTTTAGCAAAACCCCTGCAGCTTTTTGTAAACTATCAATGAAACCTGCCATATTATGTCCAATGGAAGACAGTTCCAATAGTTTTACTGCTATCACAGTGTGAAAAAGCACCTTTTCAAACTTGAAGGACCAAACTTCTTTCTGCTCCAGCATTTTGGTCTTTATGACTGTATTCTTTCTATTTTTTTTGTAAAGTAAAAAATAGGAAATGACTGGATACAACAAGACGTTATTGTCTAGAAAAGAAAATCTTGGGAAGTCTACTTACCACTCAAAAAAATAAAAATGAAAATTTAGATAGTATTTGAGTTGAATAAAAGACATATGTCCAATAAGTCCAACCTATTAAGCAATACCCACATTTCCATGCAAAAAGTTTTGATCCAGCGGAAGGCAAAAAAAACAAAACCAAACCAAAAAAATGTATGAAGAGGGGGAAAATTCTTTTGGACAAAAGGGGCCAATTGAAAACATTTCTGGATCCACTCTGACTTTTTATGTTATCAATACAGTAACATTGCAACATTCTTGTTTTTAAAACATGCAAGGATCCTGCCATCACCTACAATAAGTGGACAGGTTCCCCCCCAAGTTTTACTGTTCCACAGTGAGAAAACCCTTTTCAACTTGAAGACTAACTTTTTTCTTCCACAGCTTCAGTACCTGTGTGATGGACTCTTTCTATGGGGCAATGTTCATGAAAAATTTAGCTTTCCCCTCTTAATGCAATTTAACCCTCAGCTTAAGGTTAACTGGGTCTCAAATTCTTCCCAACTAGTAAGATATTATTATAAAAGCTTCCACACACTCAAAATAAAACCAAATCACATCTCTAGATAACATTGTGAGAAGTTTTGCTGGAAAGGTCAGGCAAGATTACTTTCCTGTTTTCTGCCATGTGACCAGCTTCTGCCAGCATTGAATCGGCTCACCTTCTCCAACGGTAATCCCCCCAGGTTTTTCCTGATTTCCCAGCATTAAGTCTTACGCTGAGATACTTCTTTCCCCTGGGGCAGATGTCAGGTGATGTCACACAACCGACTGGAAAATTTGAAAATTCAAGCAATGAAATCTTTTACAGGCTCCAGCCAGAGATGTTGATTGTTGGCTCAGTGTAAAGAAAAACTTCATGCTTTCATTTAATCTCACTTGTTTGAGACCACAGTTGCCCTTAAGCAGCTGCACGTGTATCACAAGAGACACTCGCGACCTACAAGCTATTCACCAGCGGCTAATGGATGTAAAAGTTCCATAAATTATTAAGATTTTAATTAAAATATATGAAATTACTTTTACTGAATAAAGATTTATAGGACAGCTAGAGAGGTTTACACCCCATTTAGATCAAGATGATGACACAAACATATAATGTGCTATCCAGGGAAAAACTGTTTAGTTTAATAAACATATATTTACAAAATATTCTAAGAGCTCATATACAATTCAAATAAACAATTTATGGAAATATTAGAGCTCATAGACAATTACTCCTACTGCAACAAAGATTATAGGGACAACGTGAGATGTTACACCCATTAGATAAAGATTTTCACTTGTTATTCCAAACAAATAGTAGAAATATGAATTCTAAGAAAACAGGTTTATTTCAAACAAACATATTATTAAAAAATAGAGTCCCATTATAAAATAGAGTCCCATATAGGAAAATTTGCAGGTTAGCTGCACAGTCAGGTTTCTGTTCTGAACTCCTTGCACGTTATATGAAAATACACCATTCCAGGGTATTAAATGTCAACAGATTATCAGTCAGTTGATAGTGACATGTCTTTAGAAAACAAACCAGTTGATCTAACAGAATACACAGATATACTATTAACAGATGAATAAGAAACTTCAAAAGCCACAATGGATGACATTTTAATATATACACAAAATAATGTATTGCAGTATTAGTCCATATTTTCGCAACACAAAAACTTGGGGCTACCAACACCTTACTGTAATCATTCTAATTCACAGGAAGCAAAAAATAAATGTGTATTCTCTAATGTGGAAACTCACTGATATGGTGAGGTGGTTCAGATGCTTGAGTCCTGAACCCTTCGCTAAGCAATTACCATCGTAATCTCCAGCTGAGGATGTTGAACACATATATGGCTACTCTCGGGCTGTCGCTAGAACCAGAACCGGAATGCAGGAAGTGATGTAATTATCAGGGATTGGAGTGAATATTCCTCATGTATACCTCATACTATTTAAGGTCTCTGCTATAAGGACTTGGTTTCTCTATAGTAAATACGAGGGAAAAAAATGGTTTTAGCAACATTAGCATGTTCGGATCCTCTGTAACCATTTTTTTCTCCCCCAGTTCCCATTTTTAATGGTCCCACATTCTCTGTCCTCATCTTTTTACTATTAAATATACTCCTAATGAACAAAAGAGTTATAGGACAACTGAGATGTTTACACCCATGAGATCAAGAATTAAACTTGTTATTCACAAAGATATAATATTAATTCTAAGAAAACCAAGTTTATTTCAAACAAACCATTTAAAAAAATAACAGGGTTATTCACTAAAAGCTTATTGTTATTAAATTGTGCTAATTTTGCCCCAACCAATCAGATGGGGTTAAAAAAAGGCTTTCAAATGATTAAATAAGATCGGATTGGTGGGGCAAATGAGCAGGCATGTTGAAACGATAAGAACTTTTATTGACTTCTCCCTGTTAGAGTCCCATCTAAAATTAAGAGTCATATAGGAAACATTTGATGGTCAGGTCATGCCTACTAAAGCTACAGTTTTGGTAAAATGTAAACTTTCATTATTCAAAAAAAACCCATGAATGAAAAACTTTAATTGACTATAGTATTTGAGGGGCTTGAACAAAGATGTCGACAGTATCGAGTCCAACCTATTCAGCAATAACCAATTTTTACCTAAATGTGATCCAGAGGAAGGCAAAAAAAAAACCCACCAGAATTATTAAAAGGGGGAAAAAAAAATCTTCCTGACTCAAAGTGGCAATCGAAATATCCTGGATCAACTCCGACCTCTTTTTGGATCAATAAAAGTAACCGTGCAAAAATCTTTGGTTGTTTAGAAACTCCTCCCCGCCTTTTTCGTAAAGGGTATCTCCACTCGTGTTTTTTGGAAGTTTTTGGGAATCCAGTGCTATTGAAGAACGGGAGTAAGGAGCTGTGCCTTACCTTACCGTTCGTCAATAGAACACACAGGAGCCAGGAGGGAGAAGGCGAGAGAAGGTAAGAACTTTTACGCTCGCTTGGCTCCCCCGGCGCTTGGTCTGACATGTGCCCGACGGACCTTCTTCTATGCGCATGGCGATCCCCAGAAACGTTGTAACATGTGTGCATTTGGCTGAAAGAAACACTGAAAACGTAGTAGTGTGCTCTCAAACTTCTGCAGTTCGCCATAGTTTATGAAGGTTCGTTGAACTTGTCGCCGGGCCGTTTTCGCGGACATTAACGCATTAAATCGCGTTTAACACGATTATAAAGTCCCAAAAAACTGGGCCGCGAAAAGTTAACGAAGCGTTAAACCCTTCGCGGCGATACGTACCTGTTTACCGCCGCTTCGATTTATAAAGCGGAGGGGGTACTGGTTTCGCTCTGTAGTATCGGCTGTTTTATTCGTCACCTGAAAGGTGGCGAAGTCAGCTGATACTAGCCCCGCGGCGGGGATGGGCAGGCAACCAGCGGCGGTGGTCGCACACGCCCCGGGAGGGACACGACCACCCGCCCACACACAAAACCCCCGCGGCCGCGGAGAGAACCCCCGCCGCCGCTTCCCGACCGTTCCCAGCAGGCCCCTCCCAACCAGTTCCCCGATCGCCGGCAATCTAGCAACGGGGGGAGGCTAGGAAAGGGTTGCCGGGAAGGGGCCGCAGCAGGTGGGTCGCAACCCCTCCACGCCCCCCCGCCCCGGGCCATCTCCCGGGGAGGGGAAAGGGAGGGAGCCGCTGGGAGGGGTGGACCGGGGGCACCTCCAGCGGGGCCTGAGAGGGCCTTTGGGGATTAGGGGGTCCCGCAGCGTCGAACCGGGACCCCCCCTCCCCGGCCCTTGTAAGGGGCCCTTGCGGGCAATTGACAAGGCCCTTGCGGGCTCTGACAGAGCCCTGGGGCTTAAGGGGTCCGCAGCTCGAAACCGGGACACCCTCCCCGGCCCTGATCAGGGCCTTTGCGGACTTACAAGTGCCTTGCGGGCTCTAACAAGAACCCTTTGGGGTCCTAAGGGGTCCCGCAGCTGAACCGGGGACCCCCCTCCCGGCCCTATCAGGCCTTTGCGGCACTTACCCCAAGTGCCCTTGCGGCTCTAACAAGAGCCCTTTGGGCTTAGGGGGTCCCGCAGCTCGAACCGGGACCCCCTCCCCGGCCCTTGTAAGGGCCTTGCGCACTGACAAGTGCCTTTGGCCGGGGGCCGCAGCTCGAACCGAGGGACCCCCAGTGTGCGGCTCGTAAAAGAGCCCTTGGGCGACGTCTTCGGGCTGGCGAACCAAACCCCACCTCAGGTCGCCGATGCCAGGCAGGCTCACTGCGGGCAGCCAGTGAGCCCCGCGGCCACCGCCCGGCCTCGCGGAGCGATTTTGCCAACCGTTCTTTTTCTTTTCTTCAGCAAGTCTAATGCGATGGCATCTGAGGTACGCAGCGGAGTGCACCCTTTATTAGGTTTGCCAGAAACCCCTAATTCATATTGATTAGGTCATTTTTTAATGCTTGGTTTTCATGTTTACATAACCAATCAGATTACTGGAAAGTTCTGGAATGAAATCCAGCAGCCCCTGCGCTTCCGGCAGCAGGGGCTGCTGGGGGAAGGCGGGGGGGGAGTTCTCAGCGACGCGGGGGGTTGTGGGCGGGGGTGGGCGTATGCCCCGCCCCATTAAGGAGATGCGTCGGGAAGGGATTTTTAAGTCCCTTCGCGGCGATACTATACAGTCCTCGCCGCAAAAAGGGGCTTAAAAATTACGCAACACATCGTGTTGCGGCCGCGATATATATCGGGGGAGGGGGAATGGCGCCGCGTTATTCAAAATACAGCGATTAGTGCTTTTGCGCAGCCAGTGATGGCGGCGGTTAATTTTTTTGCGCTATTTCGTTCCTTTATAAAATATGCCCCTAATGGACTGTGATCAGAAAGTATAAATTGTGTATGCCAGGATTAACAGTTTATTTCAAAGTTATTTAACATCTAATAAAACTTTATCTTAAAGATTCTAGAGGAAACATGAAATGTCTCATCTATGTTATGGAAACGGTTTCTATACAGAGCGGTGACCAGACTGTTAGCTATTAA
The DNA here is from genome assembly GCA_019447015.1 of Hymenochirus boettgeri. Taxonomy (NCBI): domain Eukaryota; kingdom Metazoa; phylum Chordata; class Amphibia; order Anura; family Pipidae; genus Hymenochirus; species Hymenochirus boettgeri. The sequence continues at coordinate 8,422 of JAACNH010002626.1, forward strand.
TGGTCTTGCAGTTAGGCCGAGTTGAGGCTATTTTTTCTGTTCAACAATTCACGCGGATGGCATATAAAAAACAGAGCTGCTATATATAATGTTTGTACAGTGTGGGCAGCACGGGTTTGGCTCAGTGGTTTTGCACTATATACTGCCATCTCAGGTAATGTCTAAAAAAGAAAGACAAAAGGATATTCAAGACTGAAAATGTATACATTTATTTAACTTATTGATTAAGGTTTGGGGGTAAAAACTTGTAAAATTTGTATTTTTAACTTGGTTGCATCATTGCCATATGATGTAGTGGGATAATGGTAGCCGATATGTGTTGAAAGTTTGTTTCCAAAGAGAATTTGGAGTTGTTCTAATTGTTTTTCCTTCACAGGATCTTCGTCCTAACCCTGCAAAGAAAAGCAGAAAGAAAGATTTTAGGTGGACACATTATAATATGGACAATATGGACTTATTGTACACTTTATGTCATTTTGATATGTACAACTGATTCGCAGTAATGTGGGTGAACAAAGGACCCTCCCCCTTGGGTAGGGAGGAGTGGGAGTGGTCTATCACAGTGTTTCTTTTGTTCATTTGGGATGTGGGTTACAACCGGATGAAAGGGACATTGTGGTCCCTGAAACGTTGTGTTGATGTGTGATTGAATAAAGTGATTTTGAATTCACAGCAAGAGTAGCCCCCCTCATGAACTTTTTTGTTTGTCCCTCCTTGTACAATCACTGGATTTTAAGCAAACATGATCCACCTGTCAGATAATGGAATGTTGTACCTAGGTTTACATTCAGGGGCCCTTCAGGGTGAACAGCTCCTGAATCAAAAAACTGAAACGCAAGTGTGCTTTCGTCAATGACGTCACCGAAGACCTTAAAGGCAGTGGTTCTGCAGTGGTAAGTACCTGCTTCTGGCTGCTGCTTTTGTTTCAACTTCACACTAATGGAACTTTGTGCCAGCACAGCTTAGCTGTAAGCACAGCATACAGGCATTGGTAAAATGGTTGGCAAAGACTGGCAGTGGTAAAATGGTTGGCATTTTCTGTGTGTCCGTGCCATTTTACCAATGCCAATTTGCCAACCTTGTACCAATGTTCTGTGTGCCACCCATTTAGCTATTTCCAGTATGGAAGCAGTTAGTGCCTGTGGCCAATCAATACCACCAGTATCCATTTTCTCAAAATAATTATCAGTGTCGGTTGCCTGTGCCAAGGATTTTACCAGTTTGTGTGCCAAGCATTTTACCAGTGTCAGGTGTGCCAGGAATTTTAACTGGGTCTGTGTACCCAAGCCATTTATCAGTGTATGTGTGGCAGTCATTTACCAGTGTGTTTGATTTGTCATGCAAAAGTGTGAGGTTAAAGGGATGCCACCCCCAAACACCTATAATCCCCCAAATATGGCCCCACCGTGTGGTAAGTGTGTTAATCCTACCTACATCACAGCTCCATATGTTATCCTGCAGGTCCCCCCGAAAGTCCCAAAAACTGCCCACCAGGAGGATAGCAGAGGCCATATAGGAATCTGCCTCCTCCCTGGGACTCCGGGAGAAGTTGGCATGCGTACTGCAGCCCTTCTCCCTCCCTTCCATCCCTATCCCGATTCTTCTATCCCTAGCTTAAAATTCATTAATGTGTAAGTTACCACTGGTCTCCCCGCCCCACAGCTATATTGAATGTTTTAGGGGAAAGCTCACCAAACCCTTTACTTACCTCTCCTCTTTCCTCCGCGAAGTGATCGCTGCGGCAGCCTCGTCCGTGATTGGGCTGCCGATCAGCCAATCACAGACGCGCTGCCGGTCCCGACCCTCTGCTTGCATTTTCTCGCAAGCAGAGGGCCGGGCGCGCAGGGAGGCACGAGGGAGGTAGGTAAGTAGAGTTTGGGGACGTTTCTTAACATATAAATATAGCGGTGGGGCTGGGAGGACCAGGGGAATTTATATCCCAAAAATTTTTTAGGGTGGACCCTACCCTTAACGATCACGTTTAGCATACTGTTGGCATCGCTGAATAGTTTTGCTAGGTGCATAACGTCTGCTTAATAATGGAATTTGTTGTGTGTTTTGAGTAGTATGCATGCCATTCTTTTTCGATGATCTGACTTTAGGCTCTGGGCTTATGCACCAGCCAGACGAGGATGTTATTTTTGGCCTGTTGCCTACACAAGTGTCTTTATAGCAAAACCCAGTTTTAAATAAATACAGCAATCACTTTATTATTTGTATTCAGAAACTGAATAATAACCCCCCAACTGCGGGAGGAAAGGGAATTAAGGGGGCCTAGTGCAGTGATAAGCTGCCTAGCATCTATGAAACCGGCTGTGTAAGCAGAAGATTAGTTGAATTCTGCAGTTGGTGGAAAGTGTAGGAATTGGGCGTTAACTGAAAATCTTTTTCCACACCCATTTGAAGGGATGATTTTTTTAAACCATTTTTGGATTTTTTATTTTTTGGATTTCCTAATTTCAAAATAATCACGCTACGGCTCTACTTTTTTTTCGCGCAACATGCAATGTTTTTTTGAAACAGCTGATTGGTGCAATGCTGGCCTGTTGAAGGAGAGGTGGCTGATGTTATGGGGCCCTGTGGAAAAAAAAGGAGCATAGTAGAAAAACGTTGAGAGAGGCCCAAGCTACTGATAGTTCTCTGCTGAACACTGAGTATTTATTTTTCACTGTGGCACTTCACTCAATCAGAGCTTAGTACAATCCTACATAAAGTGTACAGAGTCCAGCAGAAACAGGCACTTCTTACTTTAATCATGATCTGAGTATTATTCATGTGAATAAAATGAAAGGAATGCTCCTACTAAAAGACAAAACAGCACTTGAGAAACCTTTTGTGATTGGGTAGAAATCGTTAGTTACCAACAGTCCTGCTTTGAAGAGCATATTTTTAACTAATGTCCCTCTTTCACTTTGGTCCTGCAGAATGTTCCTAGATTGGGCAAAGAGCAGCCAGATGAAGAGATTGCCAGGACCCTGGTATCAGTAAAACAAACAAACCTTTAGAGTGACTTAAACTGCCATATCTACATTGTAAAGGGTCTCTACCTGGAAAAATATTTTTTTTGATTTCCCATAGCATAACTGTAATTCTTTTCCCAACTACCACTTGTACCAATTTTTTGTGCTGATCTGTCCCATTTCTTTTTGATTGACATCAAACACTTTAGCTGTCAATCAAATGCTTATTATCATAAAACCCTTCTGTGACAACAGGTTTCAATGTAAACGCCATAGACAATATCTGAAATTGCAACCCCCAATTTTCAATTAGTTCACCCTAATGGCAGATCAGCAGCATGGTAGCTTACACATTGTTCACTGTTATGGTAATCGCAGAGTTAATTCATGTTTTCCAAAATCCAGGGCCATTTGGTTGTTAAATTAGCTGCCAGCAAGGGGATCTCCAACTTCCAATGGGGGAAGGTGTGAATTCCCACCTAATAAACAAAACAATGTTCCTAGATGGTAGGCAACGAGAACAGCAGGAAAGCGGGTAGTAGGGATTTGAAACCGAAACCAACTGGGGAGATCAAGGTCATTATATTCCTTAATTTATATTCCGGATGTAGAATTATTTCAGGTTTTCATAAATACACCCGTTTATCCGTAATTAATTTACATTATAGCGACCTGCCACAATTATCATAGCCCAAGCCCAACTTGGGAGCTTACCTTCTTAGGTTAGGATACCCCCAGGGGGGATATGTCGTATTGGTCTTGTTTCTGTATGGGAAAGAAAAAATTAGTTATGGACATCAGGCTATTATGTTGATGAAGGTGACATGTATTGTTCATGGATATGGACGGGGGGTTGGAATCGACTTACAATTCACTCCACAAATAGGGACCACCTTAAGGGGCAGAACAAGTCAGGCCCCTTAGGGACAGCCACTCCTTTTCGGAAGAAAGGATTAAAAATGGAACTGGGTCTCATCCCAAGGAGTATGTCATAACATCTACAAGAAACATCTGGAATAACATCTAGCCAACTGGACAGACCGTATTGGCATTAACGCAGGATTATCATTGGGACTAGTATTTTCCCAATTAACGGATATCAACGTTCTGGACTCTTTCATGGACTATTCAGATGCCACTTATCTCTAGTATTTCTTCTTTACCCAAATTCTACCCTCACTTGTGTTACGCTTCTGTTCAAGTGATTTATTTTATTTTTCTTATATTTTTATGCACTATTTTTAACAACTTTTAATAAATGATATAAAATCAGTTATAGGATTGTTCCTATTCTGAGGAATCCAAAACAACAACCGTGTGTCTCGAAGTACGGCTATATAGAGGGAGTATTGGGTAGGTATATAGATACTGTATAAATGTGTATAGAATATTAGGGGTGAGTAACAATTTCCTTACAGGTTGTTAGAAGTAGGGAGCGGATATCCCCATATAGAGTAACCAGGTCATTCCGCTGTTCTGTAATCGGGATGTGGTGGCGGCGAGTATATTGATATTTAGTAATATTAATGTGTAATATATGTTGTTCACCAACCCACCGGGTTCTTCTCGTTCTTTTTTTTCTCTCCTGCGTCTGTTTTCGGTCTTTTCTTTCTCGTCTTGTGTTCTTTTGGGCGTGTTCTTCTTCTCTTTTGGTTTTTTCTGGATCGACTTTGTGTATGTGCTCTGTCTTTTCTTATCTCTGCTCTGTCCTTATTGTCCTCGATCTTTGTTCTTTATGTTCCTCTTCTGTTCTTTCTCTGTGTGTTTGCTCTTCTGTCCTATGTTTTTCTCGTCTTTACTAGTTTTTTCATGTAAAAATGAGTACCTCAGTTTATACTCGGGTCGGTTTATACTCGAGTATTTACGGTATCTGGGGCATTGTTCACCAATAGAACATGTCAGAGGACCCGTGGACATCCCTTAAGACTTGAAGAAAAAAGGTTTAGGCTTCAAGTTCAGAAAGGGTTTATCACTGTGAGAATGGTAAAGCTATGGAACTGTCTTCCAGTGGATATTGTTCTGGCAGGTTCATTGGTCCATTAAAAAAAAAAACTGGGAAAAGGAAGGAATGTTGCAAGTTACTGGTATTGATACATAAAGTAGAGTTGATCCAGGGAAATTTCAGATTGCCACTTGGAGTCAGGTAGGAATTTTTTTCCCCTTCATAAATTTGGTGGGTTTTTTTTTTGCCTTCCTCTGGATCAACAGTTAGGCAGGAAATTAAGATATTGCTAGATGAGTTGGACTGGATGGACGTATGTTTTTATTTAACCTCAAATACTATACTATGCTATCTCCCTAACTTACTGGTTACTTCCTGATTACCTGGCTCCTCTTCCTCATTTCCTAACTCCCTAACTTACTGGTTACTTCCTGGTTACCTGGCTCCCCCCCCTCCAAATTTCCTAACTCCCTAACTTACTGGTTACTTCCTGGTTACCTGGCTCCTCCTCCTGATTTTCTAACTCAACTTACTGGTTACTTCCTGGTTGCCTGGCCCCTCCTCTTCATTTCCTAACTCCCTAACTCATTGGTTACTTCCTGGTTACATGGCTCCTCACCCTCACTTCCTAGTCTAGGTAGGAGTAATCAATCCGACCTCCCTGCCCGAGGTACATTCCATTTTTAAACAGTTACTTTTTAGAGTATAGATATCCTTTAAAACCCTACTGCTATTCATCACAGATCGAATGGCAAATTTGTGTTATGTCGAGGTAATGTATTTTAAGCGTAATGTCTTTTGGAAATGTTATAAAGATTTTTATGCTTCTCTAAACATTTTAAATCCAAGTAAGGGCAATTCAGAGAGGATGGTTTGTGGGGCCTCACGTGGCAAAAAAGAGCCAATATAGATTCATATTTCACTGCTGTGTGTCATTGGTAGATAGCTCAGGTTTAACACTGACCCTGATCCACCCTTATTTAACATAGTAACATTGTAATGGAGGTTTAATAAAAACACATGTCCTTCTAGTCCAACTTTTTCCGAAGTAACATAGAAACATTGTAATGGGAGTTGAATAAAGACATACGTCCCATCTAGTACAAAGTCTTTTCAGGGGCATCTTTCTGAAAACGAATAATGCTAAAATCAGGTTTTGGGGGGGGGTTGCTGAACCTATATCTAAAATTGTATTTCATTGCTGGACATGCCTTTTAAAGGCCAGGAAGTTAGTTCTGAATAATATGAATTGCATTAATGATTATTATTAAAAAGATATGATACACCCAGGGCCGCCATTTGACTTATCTGGGCCCCATAATGGATACATTTCTGGGGCCCCCATAACACATAACAACTTCCCAACATTTTAAAACACAAAAAAGAGACACATGGGGAGAAGAGATGGTGTGCACGCGGAAACTTTGTGTCCATGCCCACTTATGTTAAGACCACACCTACTTTGTTTAGGTTACACCCATTTTAAAAACCATTATTCCTATTTTATATTGTTGCCTGCAATATTTTCAAGTTTATGATGTGGTTAAAGAATTAGTTCAGTCAGAAAGTGAACTATTCTGTCTAATGAACTTGAGGGCTGACAACACTGTCTAATGAACTGCTAGAGGGATGACAACACTGTTCTTGGTGACAATTTTTATTTAATGCACTATCTGATGGGGTTATGCTCTGTCTCTCCACCCCAATTAATTACTAATAGGGGGGTTAGTCTGATCCAGCTGCATCATATCACTGCTTAATGATAGTGCTATTGTTTTAAAGGAAACAACAGCTAGCCACTCAGCAATAGGGTTCCTCTATTTTTCTTGGACTAGGAGGACACTGAGTGCCTAGGGCTACCTTGTACATGTAAAGGGATAGCTAATTTGGTGGAGAGGTCTCTTAGGCTGTGCTTCCCTTCTCTTTTCCCTTTCATTCAGATGGCTAACTGTGGTGCATGATTTTAAATTGTGTGTTTTAGTTTTATCTATACCTAGTAAAAGTAAAATTTTAACCCACACCATTTTTTCTCACTTTGTGCCTTATTATTGAGACTTACCACAATTCAAAGGTGAATTCTGTATTCTCATTTTTTGTGGTGCGTCGCTCACCCTTTCCTTTCTCTAACACTGGCTTATGGAGGGCTGACCATAGTGGGTAATGAACTGGAGGGATGACTTATACTGGCTAATGAACTGGAGGACTGATTAACACTGGCTAATGAACTACAGGGCTGACTACACTGGGTAATGAACTATAGGGCTGACTACACTGGGTAATGAACTGGAGAGCTGACACACACGGTCTTAAACACACTGACAGTGACTGCTACAATTTATATTGGGGGTCCATATAACAAATCTAGGAACTCTAGGTATTTTGAAAACTACAACTCCCAGTATACCTTGGTGGTAGAATGCAACCAAGGCATGCTGGGAGTTGTAGTAACAAGGTTTGCCATCACTGCTATATAGTTTCTGGCACCAGCAGCCCCGCAAGTTTAGTGGTCACTGTCAGTATCTGTACAGAGCAGTGAGACAGAGGGTAAAATGCCACCTCATAAAGGACTCTCAAAAGCAGAAATTGGTTTAGTATAACTTACAGTTACTCCCTCCTGCTCTGCTATAGAGGATCACAGCACAGAAGACCTTGAAGTGCGGAGTTCCATAGACAATAAAGCCACTAACTGACTGAGTAATGGGGCCATGCAGAACACACAAGGAAATCAAGGAAGCGCACTCCCCTTTTCTCTTCTTCATCTAGGAATTAAGCTCCTGTGTTGCTCCTAGTGGCTGAATGCAGTATTGCAGGAAAAATATTATATTTTTTGCCTTTCCTTCAATCTCCGGGCCCATGGCAAGTCTGGGCCCCATACAAAAGTACCCCCTTTTCCTCCTGATGGAGGCCCTGGATACACCTGTGTAAAACAATAAAGTTCTTTGTTATATTCCAGTCACTTTCTCACCCTCCTACCACCTCTCCTACCCATCTTGGAAAAGGGAGTAACTGGAGGACTTTAAACTGTGGAAGATTTTAGTGACTTGCTAAGTAAAGCATTTAATTGGCTGTTTTTCTGTAGTAATTCAGGAAAAAATTAAAATTCATGTTTTAGCATGAAATTCTCCTGATAATGTTTGTTGTTATAGCACTTACTACCAGATTTAATTCATTTAACATTTTTTTTTAAGGTCAGAAGAGAAGATGCTTGGATTCATTCAATTTATGGACTCCTATCGATTTCGATGTGGGAAAGAAGATGTTGTTTCAGCATTTGATCTTACACCTTTCCACACTTTTTGTGATGTGGGGGGTAAGTAATGAGTAAACAAACTTTTTGGTTAGTAAATGTGAATCTTGTAAAATGGAAAATAAAATTGTAAAGTTACTAAGCACATATAAATACACAGTCGCTTGCTTGCCCACATTTGCTAGTATTTCTCCAAGCTTCCACAATGGGCAATCTCTCAGCAGATTCTAATGGGACTCTGTGGGGTTAAAAAAGGCAAGGAAGGTGGTCATACACAACAAAGGGCATTCGTAGACAACTGATACTTTGATAGACAGATCTACAATGTTAATTGTACGTAGATGTACCATACATATTTTTCGACATTGGGCAATCTCTCAGCAGATTCTAATGGGACTCTGTGGGGTTAAAAAAAGGCAAGGAAGGTGGTCATACACAACAAAGGGCAATCGTAGACAACTGATACTTTGATAGACAGATGTACAATGTTAATTGTACGTAGATGTACCATACATATTTTTCGACATTCAAATCGTTTGGCGATTAATGTCTAATGTCGTCTATTGTGAGGTTACATAACATTTACATTTAATCAGAACTACGATCATTTAACTGATTAAATAAAAAAATAGACTTTCCTGACTGTAATTACGATCAATTTTATGATCAGAGGGGAGGGGGACTACACAGCTTGGTACAAACTTCTGCCAGTGTGAAGAAATGAAGCCACACAGAAACATGAAAGTAAGGCAGCTTATACTAAGTGATCTATACATTGTATACAGACAAAGTTTTTTTTTCACTATAGTTGCCCTTTAATCAGAACTACGATCATTTAACTGATTAACTAAAAAAATAGACTTTCCTGACTGTAATTACGATCAATTTTATGATCTAAAAAAATAGACTTTCCTGACTGTAATTACGATCAATTTTATGATCTAATATTGCATTATAAGATTGGGAAAAGGTACAATTTTTGTGCTAATCAATAAAAATGTCTACTTGCATGTCAGATTGATCGTAATATTGGAAAAGTGTTGGGCCAGCAGGATGTAAATCCATCCTGCTGGCCCAACTAGAAAGCATTGTGAGTTCTGCACTCAGGACTTTCTTCTATAAAAGTATTTACAATAAAAAGTGTTGAAAAGCAGGAAGTGTAGTCATAATAACAACAGTAAAGAAGGGATGGTGCTCTTCATAGTAAAATAAAATCCCAGGATAATGGCTTCTTGGTGTAATTTTCAAGATGCATTTAGAAGGAAAGGAAAAACTTACTGCAGAATGAATGATTGTAAAAAAGTAATCTTGACTCACATTAAACCAGGTTAACATAAAACATAGAGTGCAAGTGCCACTTTCTTTGTTGTTGGTTTAATGGCTTTATGACCAAAGTGGTCCCTACAGTAGATTTGATTTTGGTAGACTATGAAATCGGGAAAATGACTGGTGGTTCATTTTGGCCTCTGTTGAGGCATTGTACAGTAGCTATCCCAAACTGGGTTAAGAAGCCACAATTCTACCCCTTTCCTACTTTATAGTACTGTTGGGGAGAAAAGGGCTGGAAAAAAGTTGGGAAGTGTCTATTAAGCTTGCAATTATTATCAGGATTTCCAGACATCCTTGATTGTTCATAGATACAGGCTGGTGGTCCAGTGCATTATTGAAAGGCCACAAGGATTCCCTAGCTTCAGCTAAACATTTCAGAACTATAGAGGGTCATTTGAAGAGAGATCTTATAGCTAATGATAAAAACTCTTAGCTCCCTCTTAACCATCTTCACCAAAGGCTTTGCGGCAGATATTAGTGTTTTGATTTTGCATGATTTTGCAATGCTGCCTCAGCAATAGGCAATTAGACCAAGTCCCCAGAAAACGGCAAATTAGCAATTCACCAAAATTTGTGAAAATGTGGTACAGTAACTCATCACTATCTGAATGTCTGCGTGATTTAGCACAATTGCTACTAAAACTGCCACAAAGCCACTTCCAGCTATCACCCATATTACCTTAGGAGCCATGATCACCCTAATCAAAGTTGTATGCTCCTGCATCACTGTTGTCCACTCTTCTCATCTTCATGCACACCCACACCTATGAAAAACATAGATGCAGCATCACAAACTTAGTTTTGTGTCGGATTTGGGGAGGAGAAAAGAATGCAGCCAGCAGGAGTGCAAAAGTTACATTTTGGGGTGTTTACTGACCCTTACTATTAGATATTAGATTATACAGCATTATGGGTCCCCTATACTTTAATAGCAGTTTTTTATCCGGTCCCCTAGAGCTTTATACAGCAGTTATCGGTCCCCTATACTTATACAGCAGTTAATCGGTCCCCTATACTTTATATAGCATTTATCGGTCCCCTATACATTATACAGCAGTTATGGGTCCCCTATACTTTTATAGCAGTTATCGTTCCCCTATACTTTCTACAGCAGTTATGGGTCCCCTATACTTTATATAGCAGTTATCGGTCCCTATACTTTATACAGCATTAATCGGTCCCCTATACTTATACAGCAGTTATGGGCCCCTATACATTATACAGCAGTTATCGGTCCCCTATACTTTATATAGCAGTTATCGGTCCCCTATACTTATACAGCAGTTATGGTCCCCTATACTTATATAGCATTTATCGGTCCCCTATACTTTACAAGCAGTTATGGTCCCCTATACTTTATATAGCAGTTATCGTCCCCTATACTTCTCTACAGCAGTTATGGGTCCCCTATACTTTATATAGCAGTTATCGTCCCCTATACTTATACAGCATTATCGGTCCCCTATACATTAACACAGTTATACGCCCCTATACTTTATATAGCAGTTATCGGTCCCCTATACTATACAACAGTTATGGGTCCCCCTATACTTTTATATAGCAGTTATCGGTCCCCTATACTTATACAGCAGTTATCGGTCCCCTATACATTATACAGCAGTTAATCGGTCCCCCTATACATTATCACACGTTATGGGTCCCCTTACTTTATATGCAGTTTATCGGTCCCCTATACTTTTACGCGTTATGGTTCCCCTATCTTTATATAGCAGTTATCGGTCCCCTATACCTTTATACGCACAGTTATCGTTCCCCTATACATTATCAGCAGTTATGGGTCCCCTATACTTTATATAGCAGTTATCGGTCCCCTATACTTTATACAGCAGTTATGGGTCCTATAACTTTATTAGCATTATCGGTCCCCTATACTTTGACAGCAGTTATCGGTCCTCTATACTTTATACAGCAGTTTATGGGTCCTCATACTTTATATAGCAGTTATCGGTCCCTATACTTATATAGCAGTTTGCTCCCCTATACAGTATACAGCAGTTATGGTCCCCTATACTTTATATAGCATTTATCGGCCCCCTATACTTTATACCAGCATTATGGGCTCCCTATACTTTATATAGCAGTTAGGGTCCCCTATCCTTTATATAGCAGTTATCGGTCCCCTATACTTTATATAGCAGTTATCGTCCCCTATACTTATACAACAGTTATGGGTCCCCTATACTTTATTAGCAGTTATCGGTCCCCTATACTTTATACAGCAGTTAGCGGTCCCCTAACATATACACATAGTTATCGGTCCCCTATACTTTATATAGCAGTTATCGGTCCCCTATACATTATACAACAGTTATGGGTCCCCTATCTTTATATAGCAGTTATCGTTCCCCTATACTTTCACAGCAGTTATGGGTCCCCTATACTTTATATAGCATTTAGGGTCCCATACTTATGCAGTTATCGGTCCCCTATACTTTATACAAGCAGTTATCGGTCCCCTAACTTTATACAGCATTTATCGGTCCCTATACTTTATAGCAGTTATCTGTCCCCTATACTTTATAAGCAGTTATCGGTCCCCTATACTTTATATAGCAGTTTATCGGTCCTCTATACTTTATATAGCAGTTATGGGTCCCCTACTTTATTAGTCAGTTATCGGTCCCTATACTTATATAGCAGTTATCGGTCCCCTATCTTTATATAGCGTTATCGGTCCCCTATACTTTATATAACAGGTATCTTGTCCCCCTATACTTTATATAGCAGTTATCGGTCCTCTATACTTTATCTAGCAGTTATCGTTCCTCTATACTTTATATAGCATTATCTGTCCTCTATACTTATATAGCAGTTATCGGTCCCCTATACTTTATAGCAGTTATCGGTCCCCTCCCCCATACTTTATATAGCAGTTATCGTCCCTAACTTTATATAGCAGTTATCTGTCCCTATCACTTTATATAGCAGTTATCGTCCCCTATACTTTATAACATTATCTGTCCCCTATGACTTTATATAGCAGTTATCTGTCCCCTATACTTTTATAGCAGTTATCGGTCCCCTATACTTTATATATCAGTTATCGTCCTCTATGTATAGGGGACCGATAACTGCTGTATAAAGTATAGGGGACCGATAACTGCTATATAAAGTATAGGGGACCCACAACTGCTGTAGAAAGTATAGGGGACCGATAACTGCTATATAAAGTATAGGGGACCGATAACTGCTGTATAAAGTATAGGGGACCGATAACTGCTATATAAAGTATAGCGGACCCATAACTGCTGTATAATGTATAGGGGACCGATAACTGCTATATAAAGTATAGGGGACCGATAACTGCTATATAAAGTACAGGGGACCAATAACTGCTATATAAAGTATAGGGGACCGATAACTGCTGTATAAAGTATAGGGGACCCATAACTGCTATATAAAGTATAGGGGACCCATAACTGCTATATAAAGTATAGGGGGACCCATAACTGCTATATAAAGTATAGGGGACCCATAACTGCTATATAAAGTATAGGGGGACCCATAACTGCTATACCCACAGAGTGATTTTAACTCTGGATATCAGACGCACCAAAAGTAGGGAAATCGCGTTATTGAATAGTGAGCACCAGATGTGCAGTAGTCTTTTATGTAACCCATTCATCCGGCAAAAAAAGTCCTGCTACCCAACCATGGGATGTTCCTTCCAATTTATCAACCAAATTCATTGTTCACATTCTATTATTAACCCTTTATTCCTCCACCTGCAGGAAGTAATTATTATTGTTTATTGTCCCTTTATATTCCTCTATCTGCTTTATTATAGATAATCTGTAGGTTAATCCCACCCACAAGGATCCAATGGGGATCTCAGAGGAAGCGACTGACCCAGTGATGGGGAACAAGGATAAAAAACCATCTGAATGAGAATTCCTGAATCTCACACTGGGAGATTATCCACCTGCTGGACTGGGAGGGTGAGGGGCTCTGTGAGTGGTGAGCGGGGTGGGGATTATTTGGAATAGTTTCTACCTACTGTCCATAGAGTTGATAGTATTTTTCTCTGTGGGGCAGTGGCTCCTATTAGCTAGGGCCCCTTCCTGTACAGAGATAATTCTCTCTCTCCCAATCCCCAGAGACTAAATGTTATGAAGAAGTCTGGGGATGGCGTCCCACAGAGCTGCACTGACTGTATGTTGGAAGGATCCTGCAGGCTCCATCCCCCAACTGTGTCCCATCCGTCTCGCTCCGTCATACAGAAGGAAAATGCCAAGAAGATCCTGGACTCATCTCAACATCATCCACTGCTGACTGGAGAGGTGGGTGTGTCCCAATCGTGATTGGGTTAGTAACAGTGGATGATAATCCGTTCTCTGTCTGGGTGGGACTGTAACATTGTGTGTTCAGGTTGCCTGAAGGTGTGAGGATGTTTCCATCTATCTCCATGGAGGAGTGGGAGTATTTAAAGGGAAACAAGACCCTTTACAGGGAAGTGATAAAGGAGAATCCCCGGCAGATCCACCCACTGGGTGAGTAATGTTTATAATGGAGCACTATAACAGAACCTCATGTTTAAATAAAATGATGAACTTCCCCTGGTTAATTACTTTTGTCCCAGCATAAAAATTATACATTAAATTTAACATCCGCGCAGTAATCTCTCCAGATACCTACTCTGGACAATGGTTTGCTAATAGCACATAGGCATCAATTAACAAGCCTGGAATGAGCATCAATTAAACTCATTAAAGCATAAGGTGGAGCAGAATAACAAGGCACTGCATAACGGGGCCTTCATAAGTGAAGAAAGGGGGAGGTCTCCTAATACGATCAATCTCACATCTCCAGGAATTGGACTATTAACAATAATTAGAAACAGGGGGTGGTTCCCTTTCAATTCTTGGCTAAAAACATTGGCTCGTAGCATTCAAGCCACCCCTCTGAGGTAAGCCAATGTCTGGTCCAGGTGACATAACTTGTCCAGGGCTATCAAGTGATGGTGCAAACCAGTCATTGTCAGCAACATGTCCATTGTTGCCATTAGTAGAAACCCCATCTACATCGGCTGCAGTTGTAGGTTCTGTAGTGGGAACTCTGGGTACTGGAAGTAAATGATTTTGATGCATGTCCAATCTTTGGTCCAATAATCAGCTCTCTAGAGGTCACCCTTGCACCAACATCTCCGACCAGCTCTCTGTACCGTACTCTGGCATCGAATCATTTATCTTTGCAGCATTCTCCTCAGCCACATGATAGGCCTTCTTTAGGCTTGCTCGTAGACGGGCCACATACTGGTAGAGATCTTCACATCCTGCTCCATCAGTGGATACACCCAACTGGATGTCAATTGGAAGTCGCGCCTCTCTCCCAAATAATGAGTGCAATTATATACATGAAGCATTGCACCAACATGGCTACTTGCTGAGATGAAGCAGAGAGGGTATCCAGCATATCTAGTAAAGTCCGGTTAAAATGCTTAGGAAGGGCACCCCCACTGGATGGTAGGGAGTAGTGCGACTCTTGTCAATGCTCAGCAAATTACCAGTTCCTTTATCAATCGGCTCTCAAAGTCTCACCCTTGATCAGAATGGATTCGGTTGAAGAACTTTTCCCATAACATTTTAGCCACAGTGACCGCTTTTTGGATTCTCGTGGGATATGTCTGGGCGTAACAGGTATAATGATCAGTCACAATCAATACATTACCTATCCCACTAGTGTCATTGTCAACAAGAAATATATACACACTAGACCCAAGGGCCCTTTACTTTTCATAGGAGCAGCTCTAGTAGGCCAAGACTTTCTCTGCAAACAGGGTATATATCTCCTGCAGTCATCTCCAACTGCTTCCCTCATCCAAGGCCAGAAGAAGCGATCATGATCTAGGCCATAGGTTTTTTCAGTTCCTAGGATGTTGATCATGGATACTTCTCAAACAGTCTTCTGGTAAACTTGGGGAAGCACTAATTGTCTTCTCCCTGGATGATCATGATACTGATGAACCCTATAAAGGTGCCCATGGATAATTTTCAGTTTATTCCCTTAGGGAAAAGGGTCTTTGGGTAGATTATTTTTCATATAATCAGGTTCCCTGACATGCTGAATTATGGGATCACCCATTTGTAAATGAATCCTATCTTGGGTGCTTAGTTGGAAATCCTACACGCCCTAGTGTAGTAGGGTAGCAATATATGGCAGGAACACTGTAGTCTTCACCTCCAAGAGAGTCTACCAGGGGCAACTCGAACAAACGGTAACATTTCTCCATGTGAAATGCTGAATATACAGGGTGCCAATAGGAAAAAGGATAGAAATGTTAACAAACCAAGAATGAATCTAAAAGACCCTTAAAACAAAGTCACAGATCACTTGTAAGGTCTAGCAACAAAGCATTTATTACTACCACATAATAGTGCAAATAGCCCCACTATTTCCCAGTACACACGGAAACCTGGCTAGTATGGGGTCAAAAACAAAGTGCCATAGATAATTCATACATCCGTAAAACCCGCGTCCCTAGACCTTTACCAAATTACTAACGCAGCCATGGTGCACTAAATGGGTCATACGGATACAAACCTAACTGTGGAACAAGCAGTAACAATGGCCAGAAATGGAATGTATCACAGTCACAGAAGTTAAAAGTAACAAAATTGAAACCGCTTGCAAACAAAAATACTGGCCTGATGAATGCTTCACCTACCTTGGGCTAGGTGATGTCTCTTTAAGGAAATGGGATCTTTATGCCAGTCCCCCTTCTTGGAGGTATATTTGGTCGGGGATAGATAATGGGGCAACCAACTGGGTAGCTAGGTGAAGTTGACCCCCCTACCATCCGCACAAATACCGTATATACTCGAGTATAAACCGAGTTTTTCAGGCTGTAAAATCAGCCTGAAAACTTGGACTCGGTTTATACTCGAGTCACTACTTACCTTAGCACTCTGGCAGCCGCACGATCATTCCCTGTACTGGCGCGCCAGCCTGACGTCAGCCGGTGCGCCAGTACAGGAATGAACGCGTGGATGCCGGAAAGCTTACCTTCAATGGAGGACGCTTACCTTCAATGGCACACAGTCCCAACAGGAAGCCCTTGGATGGAGGAGAGCCCACAGTTCCAGGATAGAGAAGAGCCCACAGGTACAAACTGAGCTGGGTGGGAGGGTGGCATTCAAGATGTTTGGAAACTACAACTCCCAGCTAATAAAGCATGCTGGGAGTTGTAGTTTCCAAACATCTTGAATGCCACCCTCAGTTGGCATTCAAGATGTTTGAAACTACAACTCCCAGCATGCTTTATTAGCTGGGAGTTGTAGTTTCCAAAATCTTGAATGCAAGGTTCTACCTCGGGTTTTATACTCGAGTCAACAACTTTTATTAGGATTTTTAGGTGAAATTGGGTACCTCAGTTTATACTCGGGTCGGTTTATACTCGAGTATATACGGTAACAATTTATTGCTTTTAGTTTGTGCTACGTTTGTCAAGGTTTTTTGCAGTCATTTAGGCTGCAGGAGAAAGTTTGTTTAGCGGGTGGACATACCCTTTAAAAGTTACCCGTAATTGCTTGTTTCTGCAAGTTTTGTCTGCGTCCTACCGCCCTTTCCCTTTACTATATGCATGTATAGGCTATAGTATGACCTTGCAAGGTTTATAGCTTTGTTATGTGCTCCCAAATGTACTCATTCCCTTGCCTGTCTTCTATCTTGTATCTGTGCCTTTCATGCATGGAAACTGCAGAAGGGGCCAGCAGGCCTGCTTCTCTAATGAGGCAGAATGAGACATTTGTCTAAGGTGGGGCCTCTGGAGGAAAGGGAAAGGGGACAAAGAAAAAAACATTGAAAAAAATGCCTATTTAAAAAAAAACATGAACGTGCTAAGAGTGATTGTGGGTCTCCATTCAAGTGCCCCCCTTGACTCCTTCATCCCCATTGGTGGATCAAGGGATCAATGTGTGGATTGCTGGTATTTAACACATGAAGTGCCAGGAGCCTGTTCCCCTGCAGAGCTATAGCAGCAATGGATTTCCTATTATGTCAGAGGACTTCTTTTGAGGCCTCTATACTATAGTATTTGTGAATGGATCAAAGAGATCCATTTACAATTTGAACTACCCTGGTGGGTGGTCATTTGGAGGTTCTGAACTGTGATCAGCTGTTTGATCACAGTTCAGGACCTACTATAGTAAGTTGTCAGTTACTGATAACTTACTATAGTATTTGTAAATAGGTCACAAAGAGATCCATTTACAAATAGAGATTTTTTTTTAAAGTCTTTGCTAAAGAAAGACTGTCTGATCTGATTTTGACTTGGAAAGGGGGCATTTATGCCCGTATTCCAAGATTGTTATTATAAAGGGCCGTTATTTCAAGTTTATTATTAAATACTAGACATTAAGCCCGCTACAATAACGGGCGCTAGAAGCACAGAGTGCACCCTTAGTATCCCAAGGCCAGAGTCCCCCATCTGTCCAAGGCCAGGTGCCCCCTCTGTACTAAATCCAGAGGCCCCCCCTGTCCCGAATGCAGGCCCCCCCTCTGTCCCAAATTCCTGTAGTTCTCCCTCTAGTGGTGAGTCAATAGGAACTGCAGACACTCTCCCTCTAGTGGTGAGTCAGTAGGAAATGCAGAGACTCTCCCTCTAGTGATGAGTCAATAGGAACTGCAGTGACACACACACACGGACACAGGGACGCACACTTAGGGTTTTATTATATAGGATAATAATTATTAATTTATTATAATTAAAGTGAAACCCATTTACACAATTTTCTTTAATATTACATACAGGGAGCACCTTTTAATAAATATCTGTTGCATTCAATTAGATCAACTGGACTTAAAGACTGGATCTCTCAATTCAGAATGACTTGTACAAGAATCTGTGGCAATTATGTACCATTATTACACAGAACAAGGAAGATAAGATCTAACGCATTCAGTATTGATAACATGTTCCAAGTTTCAGGCTCCGCCTACTAGATACATATGTACAAATACAGCAGAACAAGGAGATCAGAATCTAACGCCTTTCAGTTCATGTTGTAACATTGTATCCAAGGTTCAGGCTCGTACTAGATACAATGTTACAATTAAGCAGAACAAGAGACAGATCTAACGCATTCAGATGTTGTAACGATGTATCCAAGTTCAGGCTCCGTCAGATACAATGTTACAAATTACAGCAGAACGAGGAGAGCAGAGTCTACACGACATTCAGTTCTTTTGTAAACATGTATCCCAAGTTCAGGTATCCGTATAGATACAATGTTACAAATTAACAGCAGAACAAGGACGATCGAGATCTAACGCATTCTAGTGTCATTTGTAACATTGTATCCAAGTTCAGGCTCCGTACGTAGTATACAATGTTACAATTCACGCAGAACAAGGAGAGCAGATCTAACCATTCAGTTCATTGTAACATTGTATCCAAGTTCAGCTCGTACTAGATACATGTTACAGCTAATACAGCAGAACAAGGAGAGCAGATTCTAAACGCATTATGTTCATTGAACATGGTATCCAAGTTCAGGCTCCGTACTAGATACAATGTTAAAATTAACAGACAGGAGAGAAGCAAGGAGAGCCAGATCTAAACCATTAGTTTCATTGTAAATTGTATCCAAGTTCAGGCTCCGCTACTACGATACAATGTTCAAAGTTACCAGACAAACAAGAAGAGCAATTAACGCATTCAGTCATTTGTAACATGGATGATCCAAGTTCAGGCTCCGGGGTACCTAGGTACAAGGTTACAAACTTACAGCAAACTAAGGAGAGAAGAACTAAGCATTCAGTCATGAACATTGTATCCAGTTCAGGCTCGTACTAGATACAAGTTACAAATAGCAGTCAGAACAAGGAAAAAAATGGAGATCAGATCTAACTCATTCAGTTCATTTGTACTCGTATCCAAGTTCAGGAATCCGTACTAGATACAATGTACAAATACGCAGAACAAGGAGAGCAGATCTAAACGCATTCAGTTCGTTTGTAACATCGTATCAAGTTCAGGCTCGTACTAGAACAATGTTACCACAAACAGAAAGAACAGGAGAGCAGATCTTACGCATTCAGTTGTTTTAAACATCGTATCCAAGTTCAGGTCGTACTGATACAATGTTAAAAATTACGCAGAACAAGGAGAGGAGCAGATCTTAACGCATCCGTTCTTTGTAACATCGATCCAAGTTCAGGCTCCGTACTAGATACAATGTTACAAAAATTCAGAAGAAAAAAGGAGAGCAGATCTAACGATTCAGTTCATTTGCTAACATTGTATCCAAGTTCAGGATCAGTTACTAGATACAATGTGTACAAATACAGCAGGAACAAGGAGGCAGTTCAACGCATTCAGTTCATTGTAACATCGTTATCCAAGTTCAGCTCTTGTACAAGATTTACCAGATTAAGCAGAGAGCAAGCATCCCCCGCACTAGATCTACCATTAGTTCATTTGTAACATTGTATCCAAGTCAGGCTCCGTATAGGATTACAATGTTACAAATTCAGAGCAGACAAGGAGAGCAGATCTAACGCATTACAGTTATTGTAACATTTGCTACCCAAGTCAGGTTCCGTTCTAGATAGCAATGTTACAAATTACCAAGCAGAAACAAGGAGAGCAGATTTAAGCACATTCAGTTCATTTGTAACATTGTATCCCAAGTTCGGCTCCGTATCTAGATACAATGTTACACACATTACAAGCAGAACAAGGACAGAGAATCTAACGCATTCAGTTGCATTGTAAACATTGTATCCCAGTTCAGGTTCCGTCATAGTACAATGTTACAAATTACAGCAGACGAAGGAGTCTCAGATCTAACGCATTCAGTTCATTTGTTAACATTGTATCCAAGTTCAGTGCTTCCGTACTAGATTACAATGTTACGCAATTCAGCAGAACACAGGAGTCAGATCTAACGCATTCAGTTTACCTTTGTAACATTGTGCCAAGTTCAGGCTCCGTACTAGATACAATGTAAATTACAGCAGAAAAAGGAGAGCAGATACTAACGCATTCAGTTCATTTTAAATGTACCAAGTTCAGGCTCCGGACTAGATCAATGTTACAAGATACAGCAGAACAAGGAGAGAAAGACCAACAAATTCAGTCAGTTTACAACATTGTATCCAAGTCACGGCTCCCGTACTAGAACCAATTTTACAAATGACAGCCAGAACAAGGAGAGCAGAATCAACGCATCAGTTCATTTGTAACTGTAGCCAAGTTCAGGCTTCCGGGATAGATACAATGTTACAAAATTACAGCAGAAAACAAGGAGAGACAGATCGAACGCATTCAGTGTCATTTGTAAATAGTATCCAAGTTCAGGCTCCAGTACTAGATACAATGTTACAAATTACAGCAGAATAAGGAGAGCAGTGATAAACACAGACAAGTAAAAGCTGACGGGGAAGAGAAGATGGTAGGGAGAAACACTGGGCGCCTGGGTTAACATAGGAGCCTAGAAATACTTGCAGAGGTGGCCTATGGTCCCTGTATATCCTCAGCTATAGTTAAGATAAGCTTAGCAAGCATTGTGGTTCCGAGGCGTATTATGGATGTATGATTTCTATATGAATGTCAGTCCCTTGGACGTCTTCTCCCTTTGCACCTGAACACCCTGAATAAACATTACCAGAAAGACTTAAGACCCTCAGCTGGACATTAATATATTCTAACCACATTCCCCCCCATTACACGGTTATATCCCATTGAAATCCTGAAAGGGTAAAGTATATTGTGCTCTATGTGGAAGATTCCCTTAATTGCTTAATTTTCTAATCATTGACAGCAACAGGTTTTAATTTAAGAATAAATCCTCAGGCTGACACTTCAATTAAAGCCACGTAAATGAGATTGCTACCCAGTGATAGGGACAGAAGGTCAGTAAGCTCGTCTCTACCTAGGAGCAGTTCTAGGAAACAATAGGATTTCAAGCTACTCGCCGTAATGGCAACGTAAATTCTTGTTCTGACAGAATGGCTAGGGTCAGTACAGGGGACCTATCTACACGTCATGTGATTGATGAAGAAAGATGACCTCAGTTTGTCTTGCTGATTGTTTTTATCCATCTGTTATGTCTTTAATGATTCATCGCCATCATCTTTACTCTGAAACCTCAACCATGACTCTATTCTTCTCGGTTTCTATAGAGATTGTTCTTCACTCACAGAATGGCCAGGAGAAGAAGTCTTAAAATGAATCTTACAGCTATCGAAACCTGGAACCGCAGCTGTGAATGATGGTAATTAGGATGAACTCGATCTAAACTACGGAATCCAAAGCACCGAGACTTCCATTCATAATAAAATCTAAAATAGTCGAAATTCATGTGAGAATAACAATTGCAATGAATTTTTAAAATATTAATGTTCTCTTTATCGGGTTTCAGCATATAAAGGGCATATATAGTGAAAAAAACACATTGCTCCTGTGAAAAGTTAAATTCATGTACTTCTGTGTGCTGACTGAATCTATCTCTGTCAGTGACTTGTGTAAACCATGGTTGTCAGATCGCTGTGCGCACTTCCCCCTCCCCTCTGTACCTACTCCATGTCTCAACTCCCCTGGTAACCGACAAGATTATCATGTGCAGTAGGAGTTAAAAAGTTCAACATCCTGAAAAACACCCCATGCACAGTGGAATAGAAAGCAAGCTCTGATCTGAAACCCTACCCCATGGGCAGGGTTGCTGTCTAAAGTTTCAATTTTGAGACTGATTAAGTTGTTTTTGTTTAATTGGTATAGTAGAGATGGACGGACTGCAGATCTGAGGCCAGTTCCAAGGCAGTATTTCCGAGATCCAAGATTCAGTTATTTAGTGGATTTTCCAGAAATTCTGCTTTCCGGAAATTTCTGAAAAGCGTTCAAAATTTTTCGAAAATTTCAAGATTTTTTAGATTCAAGAGGATTTAGAAATTTTGCCAAAATCTAGAATTTAAAAAAAAATTTCGATTGCGAAATTCAAAATTTCGAAGAAATACTAGTCGGAATGCCAGAAACAGGGAAAGCGACATGAAGTTCCTGTACTGGCCATTTTTGTTTACATATTGTGGTCCTTAGACAGGGTCCTGAGCCATTTACAGTAAGTTTATTATTACCTTTATCGAAAGCAGAAATTTTGGGATTTTCTTTCTTTTCCCATTGATTTTGGATTTGGATTTGGGATTCAACTTTAATTTTGAAAAATCCACAAAGCTCGATCGGAACAGATTTCTTTCTCTCTGGTTATAATTTAGGCGGTCTAGGACATTTCAAGCTGTTAGAGTCTCTATGGATTACAGGATCTAAGACCAGCATAATGTACACTTTTTTTCCCACCCATCCTTAGTCTCTCCCTGTTCCTTCTTCTGGTCTTATGTATATAAAATTGCCTGCTTTATGAGTGTTTAAGAATCCAACCAGTGTGTGGATCCTTGATGTCACCATGCACATTCCAGGGCCCCATACAGTTATAATAGTATCTGTGCTTGCGCAAAGAGGTATACACAAAAAAAAGTCTTCCAACCAGGTCAAAGCAACCCTGATAGAGCATCTATATTTAACCATCTGAGATGGACATGATGGGAAACTTATATCTGTTATATTCAATAGATCACTGGATTGAAGTTTAGTTCTTGAAGACGTTTAGCTAGTCACCGACGGATCTCTCAATTCAGAATGACTTGTACAAGAATCTGTGGCAATTATGTACCCTGGAAAATCCCAATTAGCATATCACAGCAGGTGTTACGGGTGGTGTGATTAGGATAGTGGCTAAGAGGGGTGTTATAGGAACGCCCAGAGTAAAGGGGTTAAAAACAGCATTGTATATGCAGACAGTAGTTGCGTGTCGAACCCCCACCTCATTTAGGCGTTGGGTTTCTTATTTTCACATAAAGGCATCGTAACACCTCTCTTGAACCAGTCAAGTTCCTTCTGCCAATATGTT
The DNA here is from genome assembly GCA_019447015.1 of Hymenochirus boettgeri. Classification (NCBI taxonomy): domain Eukaryota; kingdom Metazoa; phylum Chordata; class Amphibia; order Anura; family Pipidae; genus Hymenochirus; species Hymenochirus boettgeri. The sequence continues at coordinate 31,822 of JAACNH010002626.1, forward strand.
ACACATACAATCGTCAAAGGTGTGTCCTTTTATCTTAAGATGCAGACCGGCTGAGGTCTGACCCAAGAATGGGCTCTTCTGTGACTGGGCATACGTTGATTGCTGCAGTGAGTTTTTGGTTCTCCCCCAACATACAAATCAGAGCTCTTCATTGCCACTGCACGGCGTCTAGAGATGGCCGGTTCCAGCGACACGAACCCGGATCCGCGCGGATTTCTCCCGTCCAGCGAAAAGGCGGATATTCCGGACTTCCGGACTTCCGAACTGGGATTTTTTTTTTACAAAAAGTTCGAAAAAGACGAGTATCTCCGTAATTACGTGATCTACGATACGCGGGATACAGAAAAACCGAAGATCCTCGTAATTACGAGGAATTCACGTAATATGAGGATCACGTAATGTACGAGGTTCACGTAATTACTGATATCTAGTAATTACGAGGAATACTCGTATAAAAAAACGAGTAATCGGTAAATTTCAAGACGGAGCAAGCCACATGATCCAAATTAGGGACCAAATGGCAGCTATCATAGGTACAGAAAAGCCTCGTTTTTTACGGGAAATCTTCGTTTTTACGGGAATCCTCGATTCGAAAATACGTTTTTTTTAAAGTCAAGCTATAGCGGACTGTCTTTTTAGGTATTGTTGGCATTTACGTGCCTTCTAAGGGCCATTACCAGCGTCCCTGAGTGGTTAAGTGTACAGCTACAGGGCTATTTAGACCCACATTGTAATGTGATTTTGCCGAACTTTCATTTTAAGACGTTTTCATGGGTCGCTCGGGATTTTCGAAATTTCGATTTTTTAGAAAATCGCGGATCCTCGACGGACCGTATTTTCGAAAGTCTCGGGCATCCTAACTGCGTATATGATTCACTCTTCACCAATGCACTGCGTATATGATGTTACTCTTCACTGCACTGCGTGTATGATGTCACTCTTCACGCACTGCGTATATGCTATCACTCTCACTTTATGCGTATATGATGTCACTTTTCTTGGTTTCGGTATTGGTTTCTTCGGATATGACCAATTGATGCCCAGTGTGTTGTTCGGTGTTATAGCCAGGACAGGGATACGTGTTTATTGAAATTTTCTTAATTCTCGGAGACCCTGCTACATTGGGATGACCATGTTCTTCCTCCTGTCTGCTTTTCCCCTTCACTGTGGTAGTCGTGTTCTTTCTTTCCTCTACTTCTTGTGACAAAGGCCCAGTCTGGAACCACAAGGTTTTAAGGGCTCCTGAGATTTTAATTTCTTTAGCCTTAGCCTCTTGTGCTAGTGGATGTTCTCAGCCTGTGCTAGTGGGGATTTTATCAGCTCTGTGCATAGTGGGATGTTCATCAGCTATGTGATAGTAGTGGGGATGTTCTCAGCTCTGTGCTAGTGGGAGTTATCAGCTCTGTGATAGTGGGGATCGGAGTTCTCAGCTATGTGTTAGTGGGGTGTTTCAGCTCTGTGTTAGGGGGGATGTTCTCAGCTCTTGTGTTAGTGGGGAGTTCTCAGCTCTGTGTTAGTGGGGATGTTCTACAGCTCTGTGTAGTGGGATGTTCTCCAGCTCTGTGCTAGTGGGATGTTCTCAGTCTGTGATAGTGGGGATGTTTCTCAGCTCTGTGCTAGGGGGAGTTCTCAAGCTCTGTGTAGTGGGGAGGATGTTCTCAGCTCTGTGCTAGTGGGGATGTTCCCAGCTCTGTGGATAGTGGGGATGTTCTCAGCTATGTGCTAGTGGGGATGTTCATCTGATGCTAGTGGGGATGTTGTCAGCTCTGTGCTAGTGGGGATGTTCTCAAGCTCTGTGCGAGTGGGGATGTTCTAAGCTTCTGTGTTAGTGGGGAGGTTCTCAGCTCTGTGATAAGTGGGGATGTTCTCAGACTCTGTGTTAGTGGGATGTCTCAGCTTGTGTAGTGGGATGTTCTCAGACTTGTGTTAGTGGGATGTCGCAGCTCTGTGCGAGTGGGGATTTCTCAGCCATGGGCTAGTGGGGATGGGGATGTTTCTAGCTCTGTGCTAGTGGGGATGCGTGCTCAGCTCTATGAGGGGGGAGGTTCTCAGACTCTGTGCTGTGGGGATGTTCTCAGCTTGTGCTAGTGGGGGAGGTTACTCAGCTCTGTTGTTAGTGGGGATGTCTCAGCTCTGTGTTAGTGGGGATTTCTCAGCTCTGTTGCTAGTGGGGATGTCTCAGCTCGTGCTAGTGGGATGTTCTAAAGCTGTGGATAGTGGGATTGTTCTCAGCTCTGTGTTCGGGGGAGGTTCCAGCCTCTGCTAGGGGGATGTTCTCAGCCTACGTTAGTGGGGAGGTTTCTCAGCTCTGTGCTAGTGGGGATGCACTCAGCTTCCTTTTTGGTGATAGTGGGGATGTTCTCATCTCTGTAGTTAGTTGGGGATGTCTAAGTCTGTGCTAATGCGGGATGTTCTCAGCTCTGTTTTATGTGGGATGTCTCAGCTCTGTGGTAGTGGGGAGTTCTCAGCCTCGTGTAGTGGGGATGTTCTCAAGCTCGTGTTAGTGGGATGTACTCAGCTCTGTGTTAGTGGGGATGTTCTCAGCTCGTGATAGTGGGGATGTTCTAAGCTCTCTTTAGTTGGGATGTTCTCAGCTCGTGTTAGTGGGGATTGTTCTCAGCTCTTTGCTAGTGGGGATATTCTCAGCTCGTGATAGTGGGGATGTCTCAGCTTTGTTTAGGGATGTTCTCAGCTATGTGCTAGTGGGGATTTCTTCCGCTCTGTGCAGTGGGGATGTTTCAATCCTGTGCTAGTGGGGATGTACTCAGGTCGGGTTAGTGGATGTCTCAGCTCTGGGTTAGTGGGGATGTTTCTCAGCTCTGTGTAGTGGGGATGTTCTCAGCTCTGTGCTAAGTGGGGATGTCTCAGCCTTGTGCTAGTGGGATGTTCTCAGCTCTGTGAGCTAGTGGGGATGGGAGTACTCAGCTCTGTGTTAGTGTGGATGTTCTCAGCTTGTGTTAGTGGGGGGGGATTGTTCTCAGATCTGTGTTAGTGGGATGTTCAGCTTGCTGCTAGAGTGGGGATGTTCTCAGCTCGTGCTAGGGGGGATGTTCTCAGCTCTGTGATTAGTGGGGAGGGATGTCTCGCTCTGTGCTAGTGGGATGTTCTCAGCTCTGTGATAGTGGGGATTTTCTCAGCGCTGTGCGAGTGGGGATGTCTCAGCTCTGTGCTAGTAGTGGGGATGTACTCAGCTCTGTGGTAGTGGGAGTTCTCAGCTTGTGTTAGTGGGGGCTGTTCTCGGCTATGTGTTAGTGGGGAATGTTCTCAGCGCTGTGAGTGGGGAGGTTCTCAGCTCTGTGTTAGTGGGGAGGATGTTCTCAGCTCGTCGAGTGGGATGTTCTCAGCTCTGTGTTAGTGGGGATGTTCTCAGTCTGTCTAGTGGGGATGTTCTCAGTCTGTTTGCAGGGTTATGATGACCCCCAGCTTTGCTGATATAAAGGGTGGGGAGTCACACATCAAATACTGATCTAGTGCGTGGTGGTTCTTCTGTAACCTCTACTTCCAGTTTACCATTTCTCCCTGACTTCTACCAAGCAGTCCAAGAAAGCCAGTTTGTTGTTTTGTATCTTCCCTTGGAAATTTGATGTTCGGGTGGAACGGCTTGTACTTCCGTCTGGTGGATTTTAAACCAGGTGTCATCCACTATATCTGAACCCAGTGGCTGGGTGCTATGCCCCTTAAAGGTATTAAGCGCCGTGGTTTCTACCTCCTCCAGGTAAGGTTGGCAACAAATGGGTCATACAACTATGCAATTACGCCCTTAACACCTGGCTGTGATATACTAATTGCGGACTTCCAGGGTACATAACTGCCACAGATCTGTCCAAGTCCTTTCTGAATGAGAAAGCAGTCGGTCTTATATGACTAGCGAAAAGTCTTCAAAAAAAACTAAACTTCAAGTCCAGTGGATTAATTGAATACAACAGATATACATAGCTTGATGAATGAGGAAACCTTCACACGCAGAGGGAAATATTATATTTTCCAATATTGGATGGGCATAAGGTCATCTTATATTTGCCAGTCTGGGTCTGGACATAAGAGAAACTGTATTTACAAGGTGGGCATTAGGAATCGTATATTTAATAATCTTGGCTGGGTATGGGAGAATCTTATTTTATAGTCTGGGCTTCTGGGCATGAGGGCCTCTTATACTTTACCAGGTATTATGGGCTGGGTATCGAGTGGGATGTTATATGTGCCAGTCATGCTCGACATGAAGGTATCTTTATACAAGTCGTGTGGGCTGAGCATTGAGGGTATATTAATATGTTACAAGTCTGTTGGTGATGGGCATGAAGGGATCTTAGATTTATCAGTTTGGGGGGGTATGAGGGTATATTACAAGTGTTTTGTGGACTGTGCATGAGGATATATATATTTTACCAGACATCTTTTATTTAGAAGTCTGTTGTGGGGCATCATATATTTACCAGTCTTTGTTGTGGGCACCAGTCAGCCCTCCAGTTCACCAGCCAGTGTAAGTCATCTCTCCAGTAACCAGCAGTGTAAAGTCATCTCTCAGTTCACAGCCAGTGTAAAAGTCATCTCTCCAGTTCACCACCAGTGTAAAGTAATCTCAGTTCACCAGCCAGGTAAAGTCATCCTCAGTCCACCAGACCGTGTTGTAAAGTCATCTCTACAGTTCACAGCCAGGGTAAAGTCATCCTCTCAGTTCACCAGCCAGTGTAAAGTCATTCCATCACCAGCCAGTGTGAAAGTCATCTCTCCAGTTCACCAGCCAGTGTAAAAGTCATCTCTCCATTCACCAGCCAGTGTAAAGTCATCTCTCCATTCACCAGCCAGTGTAAGTCATCTCTCAGTTCACCAGCAGGTAATAGTAATCTCTCCAGTTCACCAGCCAGTTGTCAGGTGGAAAGGCATCTCTCCATTTTCACCAGCAGTGTAAGTCATCTCTTCCAGTTCACCAGCCGAGTGTAAAGTCATATCTCCATTTCACCAGCCAGTTGTAAAGTCATCTCTCCAGTCACCAGCCAGTTGTAAAGTCATCCTCTCCAGTTCACCGCCGTTGTTTAAAGTCATCTCTCCAGTTCACAGCCAGTGTACAGCAGAACAAGGAGAGCAGATCTAACACATTCAGTTCATTTGTAACATTGTATCCAAGTTCAGGCTCCGTACTAGATACAATGTTACAGATTACAGCAGAACAAGGAGAGCAGATCTAACACATTCGGTTCATTTGTAACATTGTATCCAAGTTCAGGCTTCAGTGGCGCATTACAGATATACCATGACCTGGATGGATGAATATT